>SKCR01005229.1:0-109889 GCA_019454045.1 Zanthoxylum bungeanum | reverse complement strand
ACGGGAAATTCGTTTAATCGGATTAAACGAACCCAGACCCAAAACTAAGTTGTGTGTTGGAAAAGTCAACTTAAATTTGGAATTTAAATTGGGTGTGACCCATTAACTTACATCACATGTCACTCATTGATGGAAGTGGTTGGCTTACTTAAATGTTGCATTTAACCAACACAACCACCAACTGTTGTATCAAATTTTTGGAAAACACAAACACTATTCATCTTCTCTCTTTTTCTCTCCAAAAACCGTGAGGCTCTTTCTTCTTGGAGAAAAATTTTACTTCACAATTTGTTAAAGCTAGCACTTTGGGAGTCTATTAAGGTGATAGGAAAACTCACCCAAGAGTTTGTAACTCATCTTAAAGCTTGGAGCTTCATCCTTTCAAAGAATTTTTTGAAAATTCTCAACCGATCAATGTAAGTATTTCCGCAACTTACTGTTATATTCACACACAAATCATTGCTTAGAGATCTTGTGGCATGTGTAAGACACTAACAATGATATCTAGAGCCTTATAAGCTTGATTTGGAATTGTAGGGTTCATAACTTTAATTTGGGGATTTTGTGCTTGGAGCATGTAAATTCGAAATTGATTGTTTGGTTGTGATTAAATGATGACGACTTATAGTTATACATTATTGGATTTGTGAAAAATTGATTGGATCAAAATTTCCCTAATTCGTGACCTTGGCCGAACATGGACCTTAGATAATCTCATGGTGATTTTTGGAAATTTGACAATTGAATGTGTTATTGGCATGGAATGAATGTTAATTGTTGATTTAATTGGATTGAAATCAAAATTGGATGTTATTTATTGATTAATGTCGTGAGTATGAAGCATGTTGGATGAATTGATTTTGCTTAAATTTGTGTTGGACATGAATTGAAAGTAAAGCAAGATTAATTAGATTAATTAATGTTTTTGAAATATTAGATTAATTAATTAATTGTGTTAATTACACTTAATTGGATTAATATGATATTTAGAATAATGTATTAATCTAATTTGTTGTATTTGGGCTAATGGGCTTGGTTGGGCCAAGTTTGGTTTTAGAAAATTGGGTTGGATCCAATTGGGCCTAAAACCATTTCCATAAAGTCCAAAATATGACTTTGGGCCTTTAATAATTTAATTGGGCCTAATGGGCCAAAATTAATGGCATATGGTGATTCCTAAATGGGCCAAGGCATTATGGGTTGGATCCATAATGACCAATGCTCATTCCTAAAGAATTAATTAAAAGCCCATTGGACTTAATTGAATTGGCATTGGATGTTAATTGGGCCTTTGAGACCCATTTGGATTGGATTTGGAATCCAAGTCTAAAAAGACACTATTACAAGTGTAATTGTTTAATTTGGAATTAAACATGAATTAATATTGGATACAATTTAAATTGGATTTAAAATTATAGTTCGATATAATTCAAGAATACTTACTTTGAGTATTTATTCTTAAATGAGTTGGACTCGCGCAAATCAAATCGTTGTATGAACATTCGATGGTCATTAATTGAAGAATAATTAATTGGATTAGATTGATTGACAACATGCTTTGTGTGAATACTTGGGATGTATTTGTATTAATAATGTATATCAGATGGATATTAGATGGGTGGAGACAATTTTGGAAATTGTTATAAATATGTTATTTATTTAAATTGGACCTGCGTGTCCAGCCTATCACCTCATATTCTCTTTGTATTTATCTTCTCACAAATTCCCCTCAATGCAAATGAGGTTTCTTATTATGTTATGTAATTGGGTATAAGAATGTAAAGTGCTAGCGGGAGAGAGGAAAGAGAGAGAGATTTTTTCTAGGAATAAATTATATTACATATCCATCCACATATCATTATTATTTTATCGCGCCTTATTATGCTTTTAGAATGCATGTTTAAGGGTGTATGATGAGACCTAATCAAAGATAATAAATTGGTTGCCAATTTACGAAAAAACACCATCACTTTTATATTAAGCGTTTTCCTTCCATTGAGTGGTTCTCTCTCAAGATCCAAGATTGGCTTTGATTTGTTGGCCAAAGTCAAGATCATTGTCCATCGCGGATGTGTTTGAACCATGAAATCTTTGTTATATATCGCATGTCTTGGACAGTTGTGACTTGTTGTCCAAAGTCAAGGTCACTTCTGTACATCGACATGGATTACGAAGCTTTCCCACTGTCAATGGGTCGCGCTTAACTGAAATCATTAAGCTTGTTGAGCCAAAGCCAAGGCTTAGTTGATTCAAAGGAAAAGATTAGGAAATATATTAGATATATGTTTTGGACTTGGAGGTCCACCTACCAGATCTAGGAATTGGATGAGATCCAATTGATCTTAGAATCAACCTAGTTAAGTTTCATACAACTTGTTGGCCAAAGTCAAGGTTGTGTGTTATTTAAATAGATCATATACCACTAGGAAACTGGGTTTCCCGAGTACTCAACAGAGGGTTAGAGGCTCGCCGAAAAATAGTGGGAGGCAAATATTAAATTTGCAATTTCGTTTAATACTCGCTAATACGTGCTCTTTTATTATTATATCTCGTTATATATATATATATATATATATATATATATATATATATATATATATATATATATATATATATATATATATATATATATATATATATATAGTTGGACTAATATCATTTATTGATTTCTTTGAACAGTTAGACTGTACAAGACTCTACTCCATTTGTAGTTGGTTATATAGTTGGACTATAGTAACCATTGCATTTTGAGTGTACCCAAAATCGTTGATTGGATAGTTGGACTATAGCAATCAAGATTACTGGAAAGATTAGCGTTAGAGACATAATCATGGGTGAGAATGTCTTTAACGACTCCAATTTTCCAGACTGGGAAATTAATCTCAAGATAGTCTTGAGATCTGAGAAGTTACTCTATGTTATAGAGAGACCTCTCGGGCCTGAGCCCGGATATGAGCGGGCAGTAGATCATGAGCTTTGGAAGACTCATTGAGATGATAAATTTACTGCTCAGTCCGTCATGCTTGCTGTAATGACTCCTCAATTTCGTCGTCAGAACAAAGGATCATATCCTTATAACATGATGTTGAAATTGAATGACCTTCATAGATCTAATCTTAGATCTCAGAAGTATGAATTGCAAAAGAAGCTCTTTCGCTCGCGTATGTCAGATGGTACATCTGTCAAACACTACGTGTCGCAGATGATTGCTGACATCAAACAACTAGGTCAGGTGGGCATTACCTTCGAGGCTGAGACTTTTATAGATTTGATCTTACAGTCTCTGCCCGATTGCTGGGGCGGGTTCATCATGAAATATAATATGATGAACCAAGAAAAGACACTTAGAGAGTTAATGACGATGCTGAAAGAGGCAGAGCTAGAGCTTCTGAAGGGTAAGAAGCGCGAGGCGCATCTTACTTTGACATCCTAAAAGGCCAAGGCTTGGCCGAATGCTTCTGGGGGTGTGAAGAAGAAAAAGAAAAATGGCAAGGCTAAATCGTCAAAGTCTTCTGGGAAGACAAATGACAAATCCCAAGACGTTTACCTACATTGTGGCAAACGGGGTCACTGGAAGTGTGACTTCCGTGAGTACAAGGCGGACTTGAAGGAAGCGAGGGCGGGCAAGGCTCCGGCCTCAGGTATGTTGTTATTGAAATAAATATGTCCACTACTGGTTTTAAAAATTGGATTTTTGGTTCTAGATGTGGTACTCATATATGTACTGATGTGCAGGATCTGCAGATTAGCAGGAGACTGACTTCAGGTGAGATCGACCTACGAGTCGGAAATGGGACGAGAGTCGCCATTTTGGCCGTTGGCACCTATGTTTTGAATCTACCTTCGGGGCATGTAATTACATTAGGTGACTGTTATTTTGTACTTAGTTTGACTAGAAACATCATCTTTGTATCTAGTTTAACCCGATGCGGGTATACCTTTGTATTCATGAACACTGTGTGTTTTGTATATAAAGATGATATTTTGATATGTACAGCAGATGTTAATAATGGTCTTTATATTTTGAATATAAATGAATCTCGAACATATAACATGACAAACAAAAGGCTCAAATTGAGTAAAACATATGAAACTTATTTGTGGCATTGTCGTCTGGGACACATTAACAAGACTCGTATATTCACTCTTTCGAAGAATGGATACTTGGACGGATTTGATCCTAATTCATATGACGTTTTCGAATCTTGTTTATTAGGCAAAATGCCTAAAACACCTTTTAGTGGTAATGGTGTACGTGCCAGCGATCTGTTAGCCCTCATCCATAGTGACGTATGCGGGCCCATGTCTAGCCAGGCTAGAGGTGGATATGAATACTTCGTAACCTTTACGGATGATGTATCGCGTTATAGTTATGTGTATCTTATGAAACACAAGTCGGAAACTTTTGAGAAATTTAAAGAATTTCGACACGAAGTAGAAAAAAAGACGGGCAAAAGTATTAAAACATTACGGTCGGACCGTGGTGGAGAATACTTAAGCAATGAGTTTCTTGATTACTTAAAAGAATATGGTATTATTTCACAATGGACTCCTCCCGGAACACCTCAATTGAACGATGTGTCCGAACGGAGAAACCGAACTTTGTTGGACATGGTAAAGTCAATGATGAGTCACACTGAGCTACCAATTTCCTTATGGGGATACGCATTAAACAGTGCAATACTTATTTTGAATAAGGTTCCGTCAAAATCTGTTGGACAGACTCCATATGAAATATGGACAAGAAAGAAACCGGGTTTCTCATTCCTGAAGATTTGGGGATGCTGGACATATGTTAAACGTTTGGATGGTACCAAACTAGAACCCAAATCGGATAAGTGCCTATTTGTAGGTTATCCTAAGGAAACCAAATGATATTACTTCTACAACCCACAAGAGAACAAGATATTTATTGCTTTTCATGTGGTTTTCCTCGAAAAATAATTCATAGATGCAGTGATAAGTGGGAGGAAAGTAGAACTCGATGAAAATCAGAGTGATACTGTTCTTGGCACTGACCCCGTCATGGAACACCAATAGTCCATCAAGGATGTGACTATTCCACAATCTTCTAATACACAAGAACCGCGTAGGTCGGAGAGAGTCAGAAAACAACCTTAGGGACACTGGTTGATGTACCAGAAGGCGTTAAGCCTATTGGTTGTAAATAGATATTCAAGAGGAAGACGAACATGGAAGGCAACATACAAACGTACAAAGCTAGGCTTGTAGCGAAAGGGTATCGTCAACGACATTGTGTTGATTACGACGAAACGTTTTCACCCGTTGCCATGATGAAATCCATTCGGATAATGCTTGGTATTGCTGCATATTATGATTATGAAATACGGCAGATGGACGTTAAAACTGATTTCCTTAACGAAAACCTTTTGGAGGATGTTTATATGCAACAATCTGACAGTTTTGTCGTGCCAAAACATGCAAACAAGGTTTGCAAGTTAAACCGATCCATTTTTGGATTAAAGCAAGCATCGTGTTCTTGGAACCAACATTTTGATGAGATCATAAAAGAATATGGTTTAATTCAAAATGAAGATGATTCTTGTGTATATAAGAAGGTTAGTGGGAGCACACTGACATTCATTATCATATATGTTGATGATGTATTTCTTATAGGCAATGACATTCCCATGCTACAATCGGTGAAAGCTTGGCTTTCATAAAATTCTCCATGAAAGACCTGGGAGAAGCATCATTTATTCTGGGAATAAGGATCTACCGGGATAGATCTAGAAAGCTGCTTGGACTCTCCCAGAGCTCGTACATTGACAAAGTGTTGAAGAGATTCAACATGGATCAGTCCAAGAGGGGGCTGCTTTCGGTGTCACATGGCATCTCTATCTCTAAGGATATGTGTCCTAAAACTCAAGATGAGAGAGATGCAATGATTCGAATCCCATATGCTTTCACATTCGGATCGATCATGTACGCCATGATATGTACGCGACCTAATGTCTCGTATACTTTGAGCATGTGCAGTTGCTATCAGGCGGATCCAGATGATGGTCACTGGATTGCTGTAAAGAGCATCTTTAAGTATCTTAGACGAACTAAGGATGCCTTCTTAGTCTATGGGGAATGAGAAATTGAGGTGATTGGGTTCGCCGATGCAAGTTTCCAAACCGATAAAGACGATTGTAAGTCACAATCGGGGGACATATTTGGTTTGAACAACGAAGCAGTGAGCTGAAAATCTTCCAAGCAAGAGACTGTTGTCGATTCAACAACAGAAGCGGAATATATTGCTGCAGGTGAGGCAGCAAAAGAAGCAGTTTGGATCCGTAAATTCCTAATTGGATTAGGAGTAGTTACGTTAGCAGCTGAGCCCGTACCTTTGTATTGTGACAATAACGGGGCTATAACACAGGCTAAGGAACCGCAGTCTCATCAACGATCCAAGCATGTACTTCGATGTTTCCATCTGATTCATGAGATCAAACATCGTGGCGATGTGAAGATCGAGAAGATTGCATCAGATGACAACATTACAGATCCGCTGACGAAAGCTATTTGTCAGCAAAATTTTGAGCGACATGTACATAGTTCAGATGTTAGATACTTGAGTGATTGGCTATGAGCCAAGTGGGAGATTGTTGGACAATTATAACCCATAACATCACTATTTGTAAAGAACATGATGTTTTGTACAAATTAACTATGTGACAAAAGGAAATTGTTATTTTATCATTTTGTAATTGGATTACTTGGATATATAAATGATAAAAGTCCATATGGTTAATTCTGATTAATAATATATGTGACAATATTAATCCACAAACGGTTTAATCATTAAATATCCATAGTCGTAGTATTGTCGAGACTGGACATCGATAATGCAGAATATACTAGTATTACACTTGTGCGCGTTATGGAAGCTTAACGACACAGTTCTCATATATTTAAGTATTGGATTCTTATGCAAGTGTAATAAGAGGTTCTGTTAGCCGTTGGACCGGGAACAGCTTCGCTCTGGATAGACCCCTCGGAGTCCCATTGGTATTATGACTATGTGTCTATGGGAATCCGAATCAGGGTAGGTGTATGTGATCTTTAACATGAGACTTGCATCGCTATTACTTGCGACAATCAGTTTACTTTGGTATTGGTCGTCTGAAGCTTTAACAGGTTCTGTGTACGCCTCTGCTGGGTTTACTGAGAATCGTAGTGTATTGGGTGTGATGTCAAGATGAGAGTATCACTTCAGTCATATGGAGATGATGGTCACACAGGATACGGTACCAGTACTCTTAAATGATGCAGCTATCGGGATAGTATGACTAGATGATGATTATCCGATTACAGAGACTAGTTACACGGGATCTGATATATGCTTCGTACGGGGCAGACACAGAGCCAGCCCTAGGCCTAACATGTGACATCCGATACTGGATCGTATTACACAATACTTTGTATATTACGCTTGATACAGATTATATATTCCTCGTTGAATATTTCTGGAGAATTAGGTAGGCACGGTGCTTTGCTAGAAGCCAACCATGTCTTATAAATCAGTGAGAACGTTGTACGAGGTACGAGGTACGCAAATGTCGGATAGTTCGACAACCGGATTTACTGCCAACATATCCGGGAATCTCTTGGGTCGCTTCCCAAAGATTCACCAATGACATTTGACTCGAACAAAATTAATCTGGGATTAATTATAAGAGAGAAAATTAATCTGGGATTAATTATAAGAGAGAAAATTAATCTGGGATTAATTGCGGTAAGAATTTATCTGGGATTAAATTCGTTTGGAAGAGAGAACACGATTAATTTAGAATTAATCGATTAAATAATATATTTGATATATTAATTGAAATCGGATTTCAATGCGGAATTAAAACTGGATTTTAATTTGGGCGAACGAATTAATTTGGAATTAATTCGTAAGCGACTATCGTAATAATTTTGCTAGGCATAATTATATAATTAAATTGGATTTAATTATGTCGCGACGGGAAATTCGTTTAATCAGATTAAACGAACCAGAGCCCAAAACTAAGTTGTGTGTTGGAAAATTCAACTTAAATTTGGAATTTAAATTGGGTGGGACCCATTAACTTACATCGCATGTCACTCATTGATGGAAGTGGTTGGCTTACTTAAATGTTGCATTTAACCAACACAACCACCAACTTTTGTATTAAGTTTTTGGAAAACACAAACACTATTCATCTTCTCTCTTTTTCTCTCCAAAAATCGTGAGGCTCTTTCTTCTTTGAGAAAAATTTTGCTTCACAATTTGTTAAAGCTAGCACTTTGGGAGTCTATCAAGGTGATAGGGAAACTCACCCAAGAGTTTGGAACTCATCTTAAAGCTTGGAGCTTCATCCTTTCAAAGAATTTTTTGAAAATTCTCAACCGATTAATGTAAGTATTTCCGCAACTTACTTGTTATATTCACACACAAATCATTGCTTAGAGATGTTGTGGCATGTATAGGACACTAACACTCACTACGCTCTTCTAATATGGAATTGCTCTTGACTTTGACTAAATTTGACTTCAACTTTTTAAATCTCTCTTCTCCCCTCACAGGATCCTGAAATAGTGCTTCTGTAAATTCTTGAAGGATTAACATTAATTACAAATTCTTTTAAACTGTAAATGTGAAAGAGAAAACAGATTGACCAAACTTGACAAGAGAAAGCTTTACATCCCTTATATAACACAGAAGGAGCCAACTGTCAATATATAGTTGGGGTTGACATTTTTATTCTGTATAATTAATTAATAAAACATTACCTACTAAAAAAAATCAACTACCAATTTCAGACAAATCAAGCCAAACAGTGCTGTGAACAAAGTGGAAGTGGTGGAATGCTCTGTTCATGCCTGAAGAAGTTATCAGGATCAACTTTGGTCTTCACTTTCACCAACCTATTGAAATTATCCTTGAAGTATTTGTAACCCCAAACACTAGCCTGAATGAAACTGCTGTCATTCTTCTTGTTCATACCCAAATCAAGATCCCTGTAATTCACATATGCGGCTCTGGGGAGCATTGAAACATAAGGAGCCATGTAATTATACAGCCTTCTAACCCAATCTATATGCTTTGTAGCGTTCTTTTCTCCGTCTTGCCAGGTACTCAAGTACTGAATTTTGAATAAGGTTCCCTTTCTGTGAGGAAAAGGGATTTCAGATTCTGAAATCTTGCTCATCATTCCTCCATAAGGAGTCCAAATCAGTAATGGAATGTCTTCTTCCAATAGCCTTTTCCATAGGCCCTCCAGGACAGTTTCAGGAATTGGCTCTTTAACAAAGTCTGATTTGGCTTTGAAATAGTTTTTGAACAAGGACTTACCCTGGAGTAGAACTTCAGGAGGCGTGTTACTTGGATAGCCAGCAATGTAAAGCACAGATTTAATCCAGCTTGTTTCCATACAATCCTTTTTCGTCAAACCCAATTCAGGAAAGCTCTCTTCCATCACCTGGAGGAGTCTCTCAGCACCACCAAGAAACAATGAATTGTATGCAGTTGTTACAGTTTTTTCACCTTTTGGCCCTGATTTTGAGACTTGTATGATAACTCGAATGAAAAGATCCTCATCAAGTTTGTCTGCGACTTCTTGCCATCTGTGAAGTAGCTTTGTGGCACCTTGTTCCAGGGTCTTGCTAACTGTAAAAACTGTTACAGTTGCTGGCACAGGAACCAGTTTTATCTTCCAGGCTAGTATAACTCCAAAGCTAGCTCCTCCTCCACCTCTAATAGCCCAAAAGAAATCTTCACCCATTGCTTCTCTGTCAAGAATTCTGCCACTAGCATCAACAATTCTAGCATCAACAACATTGTCAGCACCAAGGCCATATTTTCTCATCATGGAACCATAAGCACCGCCAGTGATGTGCCCGCCAACGCCTAAGCTTGTGCAAAGACCAGCAGGAAATCCATGAGTCTTGCTTTTTTCCGCAATTCTGTAATAAGCTTCACCAATTGTGGCACCAGCCTGAACCCAAGCGCTGTTATCATCAATATCAACTTTTACCGAACGAAGCTTGGAAAGGTCTACAATGATGAAAGGGGTTTCAATTTCGGATACATAAGAGAGGCCCTCATAGTCATGGCCTCCACTTCGTACTCTTACATGGATTCCAAGCTCTTTGCAGCATATAACAGCTGCTTGAACATGGGCTTCATACAAAGGAGTGAATATGAACTCAGGTTTTGGCATTGAAGGCACCAAGTACCTCAGGTTTTGAGCAGAAGATTCCAGGATTGAAGAAAATGAAGAATTGTTTTGGGTGAAAAATGTGGATGAGGGAACATAAAGCTCGGAATTGACAGAGAGGCATTTGCTAAAATTTTCTACAAGTGAAGTTGAAGTTGATCCTGAAGCTGATAACAGGAGAACTGAAAGCAGCAGAAGTAAGTATTTGGTTGTAATTATCATTTTATTTTATTGATTTGCTGCTTCTGTCTGATGTGTTCAAGTAACAAGAGCTGAGAAGCCCTTATTATATATATGGGTTGTTGCTTTGGTTATCCAAACGTGTAAGGTAGCTAATCCAAACTTTAAGTTATGGTGTTCCTATCTTTAATTTAAGTAAATTGCTTGAGCTTCTGAAGACTGTAGTCAAAACTTCATAAACAATCCTAATTCAGTTGGTATTCAAGAATTTACAATATTTTCAGAGTATAGAATTACTCTTCATTAGATAAAAGAAAAAGAGACTATATAATATAATACTAACATATTTGAATCTTTTTTTTTTAAAAAAAAAACTGTAGTTGTAGAGTATTTGTTTTAAAACAACTGTAGTTGTAAAGTATTTGGTAACCACTTGTAGTTGTTGGTCTGTTGTTTAAAAACTAAAATGATGTTATATCCGTTTTAATAGATAAAAACTTATGATATTTTTACCATTTAAAAGTCATATTCATTAGTACACAATCTGTTTTTTTTTTTTTGGAATCGTTGAAAATTTCGTCGTCAAATCATCTATTTCGGGCTTAAAAGGAATAGATAAAACTTCCGATTGTCCCAAACTCTTACAAGAAACGCACTCCCTGAATTTGAACTCATGATCTCAAAATCAGATCATGAACCCTACAACATCAAGCCACGCGTTATGGCTTAACATCATAATACTAAAAGGAGGTTTCATTCAAATATTTATAGGTTGTGTATTTCAAGATTATAAATTTTTGAGAAAAAATTTTATGTTTAACATAAATAGAGTTGGTTATATGTTTTATATCTTTAACAAAATCAAAGATAGGGATTACAATAATAAGGTTACTTAGCTGAATACACTAATCCTCAATGATTTTTTTAGCAGTGATATTTGTATATAATGGTAACAAAACAATGATATAATGGTAACAAAACAATGATTAAAAAAACAATGATAAAATAACATAAAAATTATATAGTTTTGCTTCTTTTCTTTTTTTTTTACCACCGTCTGTCATTTTTTTTTCCTGCAAATAAAGAGAGAAAATCGACATAGAAAGAAGTATAAGCTGAGAAGAAAGCAAGACATCCTTGGCTTAGAATGCAATCCAACCAATGAGTCCATATTTTTGTGGAAAGAATGTAGGCCGCTTAATAAAAAGTTCAAAAAAGTAATCATAATAAACAACAAAGTTAGGTGTTGCAGTCAGAATTGGCTCCTAATAACCCAAAGAAGAATGGGCATAAAAGCGAAGAATTGTGTGCACTCAAACTTAAGCCTCTAGCAATTTGGACAATGCAACAATAATACCGCCTTTAGCTTTGAGTGCAGGAATAGAGAAACAACTCTTTCTCTGTAGAGTTCATTGTATAGCGAAAATTTCATTTTACAAAAAATAATAATAATTTTATTTGGATAAATATTGAAAAAATTAAATCCTTTTTTTCTTGTGCATTAATGAAATAATAGTTAGATATTTGGAAGAAAATATACTTATAAATCTGGATCTCTTTTAATCACGATTATTTGAATCATAATCTTCCTCGTTTTATCTGTTCACCTTCAATGGTACATGTGAATATTATTACGAAAAACACCCTAATTTTCATGAATGATTTGTGTACTCAACGCATGAAACAACCCTTATTATTAATTTCTTTTTGGTTTTCTCAAAATCAAAACAAAAAAAAAATAAAAAATCATTTTTTTTCTTTTCTAGGGGCACGTTTTTCTTGATCAAAATTTTCTCTTGGATGGATGCCTTTTGATGATTCTCAATTTTTTTTCCTTCTACTCCCCGGATGGTTTTTGTTTTTCTTTATACCAAAAACAAAGCCACTTTCTCTTTATCCCTTGAAAAATAAAATGATCTGATATTTATCTTTTAATTTATGAAAAAATTAATATTTTATATTTCAAATTCTTTTATCATAATTTCTATTCTTTAAAATTAAGATAAATTTGGATAAAATATTAACTTATTAATATTTTTTCAATCACATTAATCAAATATTAATTTTCTAATTATCAGAAAAAGATTTTTTAAATTTTTAACTTTTGAAAATATTATCTCATTTAAGTAAAATATAATTAATCAAATTAATTAAATATTAAATTATAAATTTTCATAAATTAATAAATAGATATATTATCTATTCATAAATATATTAGGATAAGGTTTGTCATAATTTCCAACAATAATTATATGAAAAATTAGATTGTAAAATAATTGTGAATTATTTTAAATAATTCACAATTATTTTTCTTCGTAATTATTATCGTTCGAACAGTAATAAAAGACAACGAGGGGACCGATGTACCTATAACTCTAAGTTCCAACAATTCCGTTGATTAATTCTAACTCTTTTATTAGTCAGGTGAAATTATTAATTTTAAAATAACTCCACTAAATATCTATAATTGCACTCTCAAAATTATATAATTAATTACTTAAAATATTCGTCCATTGATATAGTCAATACATATGCAATGATCATTTATAAATGATTCATAAATGAGTTAGGTATAAAATCTATTAACCTCTCCAATTACATCTTTATCCTTCACTTTTATTAGTTTCTCAAGTGAACAATTATTTCATAACTATTATGAATTTACGCGCTAATTATTCTGATCCTGAACTAACAAACAATGAAATCTCAGGAACAGATTCCATTATATCAAATTAGCATTCCCATCTATTCATTCAATTTATTCTCAAAATACAAGTTTACAAAATGTAACGAATATAAAATCCTACCTGAGTAAATTAAAGAATAAATTAAAATAATATAGAAGTCTGCTAAATACAATGAATTAAAATCATCATATATATATATATATATGACCATCAATATGATAAAATTGATGTTCTTTATTTAACGAAAATTATTAGAACTTTTCAATTTCATCTGATCATGTCCAATATAATCTTATTATTTAAAATACATTCATTTTTATGTCTCTACATATTATAGTCTAGATAGAACTATACCATTCATAATGGAATAAACTATGTTTATGACTTTGGATTTTGAAGATGCCTAACTTCAAATCATAATCATGGATAAATTTTTGATTATTACTCTTTAAATTTTATCCATGCATATATCTATGTAACATTTTACATAGCCATATATATTTAATTTAAAGATACATAAATCATCAAGAAATTTTCATGAATTTTATAAAGCAAATCAAAATGCATACATGAAATAAAATTAAATCATAATTTATTAATCAATTATCTTATAAATACATTTGTTTGTCAAACATAAAAATCCCAACAACTCTTATTTACCCTAAAAATAAATCAGACATGTCTATAAGCCTCAATCCTTCTAGATGTCCCTCAAAACTCTTTGCATACAGCGTCTTGGTAAAATGATCGGTTAGATTCTCTACCAAAGGAATTTTCAGAACAGCCACGTCTCCACGTTGCATTATGTCGCTAATCACATGATATTTTCTTTCAATATATTTTGATCTCTTGTGGCTTCTTGGTTCTTTCGAATTAGCCACTGTACCACTATTAGTACAATAAAGTGGTAATGGTTTGTTCATATCTAGAACCACTTTCAGATCACGAAAGAATTTTTGGAGTCGAACCGCTTATTTAGCAGCATTACAAGCAGCTACATATTCGGCTGTTATAGTTGAATCATCAACATATGATTGTTTGACGCTTCTCCAAACTATAGCTCCCCTATCAAGAGTGAATACTGACCCAGATATCGACTTTCGATCATCTATATCTGATTGAAACTCAGAATCATTATATCCAATCGGAATCAAATCCCTACCAGAATAAATAAGCATATAGTTTCTAGTTCTCAGTAAATACTTGAGAATATGCTTAATTGCAACCTAGTAATCTAATCCTGAATTTGACTGAAAATGATTAACTATTCTGTCTGCATAGAATATGTAAGATATTGTGCATAGCATGACATACATTAAGCTCCTCACTACCGACACATATGGAATCCATCTCATATCTCCTTTCATTTGGGTTTCGAAGGACACTGCCTCTTAGAAAGAACAACTTCATGATGAGAAGGGAAATTACCTTTCTTGGAGTTCTACATTGAATATCTAAAAAGTATTTTGTCAATTGAAAGTGCCTCAGAAATGGCTAGTAACTTTTTCTTACGATCTCTAATAAGACGGATTCCAAGAATATAGCTTGCTTCTCCAAAATCTTTCATTTGGAATTATTTAGCTAGCCAAAACTTTACGTTTGATAATAGTTCAACATTATCCCCAATAAGTAGAATATCATCAATATAAAGTACTAGAAAGACTACTCGCTTATCATTGGTGAATGTATAAATACAAGATTCATCAGGATTTTGGATAAAGCCATAGGATTTGATCGCCTTATCAAATCTCATGTTCCAAGATCTGAATGCTTACTTAAGTCCGTAGATAGACCTTTACAACTTGCAAACATTTTTCTTTTTGTCATTGCTTATAAAACCTTTTGGTCGCTCCATATAGATGGTCTCTAAAATATAATCATTCAAAAAAGCTGTCTTGACATCCATTAGCCAAATTTTATAATCATAATAAGCGGCAATGGAAAGAAAGATCCAAATGGACTTTAGTATGGTTACTAGTGAAAAATTTCCTCAAAGAAAACTTTTTTTTAGTATAATCCTTTGCCACTAGCCTTGTTTTGAATTTCTTTATATTACCGTCCAGTTCCCTCTTTCTTTTATAAATCCATTTGCATCTATAAGAGTTACTTATTCAGGTAAATCTAGAAGCTCCCAGACTGAGTTGGAAAATATGGATTCCATCTCAAGTTTCATAGTCTCAAGCCATTTCTCTTTGTCATAATCTTTTATTGCAGATCTACATGTCAATGAGCCATCTTTTCCATCATCATTGATAGCAACTTATGCTTAACCTTATTGTCTATATCGAGAAAATATTCATATTATCCTCCCAATATGACGATGTGGTAAGATAGTCTGACTCGAAGATCTGGTCTTCTTGCTTTGTGGAACAACAATCTTCACAAGTTGTTAACTAATCTCATCGAATTTTTAATTCCTCTAAGACTAACTTGCTTGAGGTTTGAAGTCTTTCATATAATTATTCTCAAGAAATATGGCCTTTGTCGACACAAATATCTTGTTATCTCGGGGATTATAAAACACACCTCTCATTGTGTCTTTTGCATATCCTACAAAGAAACAAACTTCAGAACCCATTTCCTGCTTCGCTATCTTATCCATTAACATGTATGCTGGACACCCTCATATGCAAAAGTGTCTCAAATTAGATTTGTGTCCACTCCATAACTCTAGAGGAGTTTTAAGTACTGACTTAGATTGAAATATATTCAAAATGTAGGTTGTTGTTTGTATGGCATACCCCTAAAATGATTTTGGGAGTGAATAATAACTCAACATGGAACGAATCATGTCGAATAAAGTTCGATACCTCCTCTCTGCAACACCATTTTACTGAGGTGTACCAAGTGCAGTTAGTTGGGATAAAATCTCATACTATAATAGGTGATCTTTGAATTCATTATCAAGGTATTCACCTCATCTATTTGATCGAAGGCACTTGAAAATCAATTTGTTTTATCGTTTCTAACTGGAATTCCTTAAACTTTCCAAAAGTTTCAGATTTATGTTGCATTAGGTAAACATAATAAATATCTTGAGTAATCATCAATAAAAGTAATGAAGTACTCATAACCACATTTTGCTTATGTAGACATAGGTCCGCAAACATCTGAATGTATAAGTTTCAGTTGTTCTTAGGCCCTATTGCCTTTTGCTGAGAAAATGCTTCTTTGTCATATTGCCTTCAAGACATGACTCAGATACTGATAGAGTACCGATATTTAGTTCTCTTAAAGGACTATCATTTATAAGACTATTTATCCTATCGAGACTTATATAACCAAGTCCTAGGTGCCACATATATGTATTATCAGTGTGAAAAATCTTTTATTTCTTATTTTGGGTAATTTTACTTTAAAAATTTTAAAATTCAATAATTTTATCCTTATAACATAAAATCCATTTTCAATAAAATCAGAATAAATATTCAAACCATTTCTTGAAATAACAATTGATTTATTATCAAAAGAAACTGAATAAAATTGTTCATAAAGTCGAGAAACTGAAATGAGTTTTCTAGTAAACCGTGGTACAAAATAAATATTACTCAGAAATAAGTATTTATTATTCTCAACACAGAGCTTTATTTCTTCGAATGTTGATACTGAAATCAAAGCGCCCTTCCCAACCTTCAAAGTAAAGTCCCCATCAGCAAACCTTATGTAAGAATGAAGCGTCTGTAACAAACAACAAATATGATTACTCGCCCCTGAATCAATTATCTAGGGTGATAAATCATTTTCAACTAAACAAGATTCAATAACAAGTAAAGTTGATTTACCTTTCTTCCTCTGTTTCAGCTATTCGAGATACTGCTTGCAGTTTCTCTTCCAATATCCATCAATCCCACAATAGAAATATTTTCCTTTTGTCTTTTTCTGGGTGGAGCTATTCCTATTTCCTTGATTGTTGTTCTTTTTGCCGTTGTTCCCTACTGCTTTCTAAATTTCTGAACTCTTACCTTTCTTCTTATTTCTCTTTCTCTTCTTTAAAAAAAAATTAGAGGTAAAAGGTTCATCAATATTTGATTCTCCTTCTTCTCCATAAAAATAGACTCAAAGGTTGTGAGTTTGTTAAACAACTCAGTCAAATTATAACTTAATTTGTCATAAAATACTTGCTTTTGAACTGGAGAAATTATGGGCTAAGGCATTTCAAAATCATGCCCACTTATGTGACTTCATCTATGGTAGCCTCATTGATTTCTACTTCATGAATTGTATTAATCATCATTAGCACATGTTCACGAACAAGAGTTCCAACTTTCATTTTGCTATTCATAACTTTCTTGATTGTTTTATGTTTAGCTTGATCAGATGGTCCTGCAAACATGCCTCGTAGAGAATCTCATATCTTATAAAAAAATCTATGTCTTTTTAAGTTTAGTATTAAACATGTCGAATATGACAGTAAAAAAATAACAATGTGCTTTGTCATTTGCTCGAATCCAATTTTCGAAGGATCTTTAAAGTTTTTGTTGGCATTCACAGCAGGTTATGGAGGACATTCCTCCATCAGGACAAACTTCAGGTTATCTAGCACAAGTATTATATTCATGTTTTTCTTCCACTTAGCAGAGTTATCACTAGTTATTTTTTCAGTAGCAAGTAGTGATAATATTGTGTTTGACATGTTTAAATTAAAATTATTCCATGCATAAAATTCAAAATTAATTTGGCATAGTAATCATGATGCATGATGCATATGCAAAAAACTAAAAAAAAATATATACACTATTATATCCTCAGTAATTTAATAAGCATATTGTGTTACTTTAAGGTCGATCACAACACCTCATTAAAATAGAAATAATCTCAATTATTAAATATATTCAAAATATCTCATATTTTTAAAATTTATTAACAACCGATATTTGGTCTAAATATAATTAACACTATTAACTACATTCTTATGAGTGTAACCCACCATTTCAGAGTCTTAAAATTTAACTCATAATAACCACTTTAGGATAAATTAATTATAAAATACATTCTATAAATCCTATCGTAAGAAGTACAACCTTGATATAAACGTAAGAGAACACTCTCCTTATGGAGGATGAAACTAAAGTTATCATGAAGTCCCACTTAGATTCACGATATTGCACTAACGGTGGAGACCAATGAACGTTTTGACCAATTACCAGCTCCCATGTAAATGTTCCTAGAATATGCCAAGATCGTCTAAGAGTGATTTGTGTGTGAATAAATCAAAGAAAGTTGCGGAAATACGCACTTTGATCGGATGAAGTTCAAGACTTTTTTTTCTTTGTTGGAAGCTCTAAGCCTTTGATTTGAATTCCAAACTCAATGATGAGTTTCCCTATCACCTTAGTTGACTCCTTTAAGTGCTAGCTTTGGAAAATTTTGCAACAAAAATTCCATTATAGAGAGCATGATTCACGCCCATTTGAGAGAAAGAATGAGAGAATGAATAGTTCTTTTGTGTTTTCCAAAAATAAATACAAAAGTTAATTTCAAAGTGTGGTAGGTTTGTGTAATTAAAAGATCCAATCACTATTCCAACTACTTCCATCAATTGATGACAATTGATGTAAGTCATGGGTCCCACCTGTAGGCATTGTATTTTTTGCATGTGAAACCCGATGATGAGTCTCATTTGGAAGCACTACCTTTTGAGTCACGAAAGCCGCGGGAAACGGATATCGGAAGGGGAAATTCAGAATAAACAAGGTTCACTGTTTTCGTTCGTGCTGCGTTCATGTATACGTTCGAACGCCAAACAGATTGCGGGCGTTCGTGTCGCGTTCGAGGAAGCGTTCGAACGGTGTCGGTAATTCTGGTTTTTGCTAGCCTCACACCCAAGCCCAATTAGCTCCCCAAAGCCCATAAAACACATCCCAATTTAATTAAATTAAACATTGAATTAAATAAAATATTTAAACCATTTACCAATTAAATAAAACACAAAATATAATCATACCTAATTAAGATAAATCAAATATATTAACTTCCTAACTAAACAAATCACATACTAAATTAAAAAGATGTCATGCCTAATTAAAATCAATCATAACCAATCTAAAGATATTGTATTCCTAATCTAGCCAAGATTTGTCCCCCTCAATCTAATCATTTCCTTGTCCAACACCAAATCAAATCCTCCATTTAATGCACCAAATCCCTTCCTTGTGAGACAAGGTGAAGCCCTAACCCTTCTCTATATAAACAACCCCTAACCAAGACATGCACTCCCCTAGCTCATACACATAATAGACACACAACTCACACAAATCACAAGAGAAAAGAAAATAATCCCAAGCCTTCACATTAAAAGCACCTTCACAAACCGATCAGCCCTACACGCCCATAAACCTCACAAATCTCCTCCACTCCATAACCGAAAATAGCAGCCCCCTAAGCCTCCACACATCACCGAAAAAGTACCCCCAAACGGCAGCCCAAACACGCTCCATACAGCAGCAAAATCCTCTTAAAACATTCCCTAAAAGACTTAAAGTAATAACATAAAAAAACTGCATTCATAATCCTTAAAATAATCACACAAGACTGCACTAAGAACCCACACAAAAACTTGGAACAATCCGTTGAAATGTCAAAACAGGTGACCTGAACAGTGAGCAGCAAAACAGAGGCCGAACAGTAGCAAATCGGAGTCAAAAGCAGCAGCAAAAGACGGAGAACGACGACTCCAAACAGTGAGACAACGAACGAGAGCAGTGAACCAGTGAACCGAAAGAGTTGCGGAGCATCCACCCTTCCGACGATCGTGTGCCGTACATCCGAGAGGTGATTTAAAAGGTTAGACCTGAGGGTACTTTTTACACTCATCTTTATTTGATTTTTGTTATTTATTTTGATTGTATTTTACTTATTTGTTAAATCTTGTTTGTGTATGACGTGTGTTGTGGGTATTGGATGAATGGAAGAGTGTCGTCTCTTGTGGTGTATAGGATGGAAACCCAGACGTAATTCCGTAGCCGAATCCGAATGGACGGTAGTGCGGTCTGTACTTGGGATACAACTCCACGTACCGCTTGAGTAAACGGCACCCTCTTTTGTTTTGTGTTGTTTTGGTTTATTTATTTTTCGTCACTTGAATTTTGCATGTTGTTTATTTATGCATGGTTCAATCAAGCGTATGGGCTTAGTAAGTGGAATGAAAGATCCCCTATGGGGAGGGGTTAAAGCCCTTTACCACGATGCTTTGTCGCGCCGGTTGATGTGTGTTCGGTTGGATGTAAGATACGTTCAATCGGGCATACTAAGTTTGATATTATTGTGTTTAATTCTTTGTATACATGACTCAATCGAGCGCATGGGCTTAGTAAGTGGAATGAAAGATCCCCTATGGGGAGGGGTTAAAGCCCTTTACCACGATGCTTTGCCGCGCCGGTTGATGTGTGTTCGGTTGGATGTAAGATGTGTTCAATCGGGCATACTTAGTTTGATATGATTGTCTTTATGTTTGTATGCATGATACGATCGAGCGCATGGGCTTAGTAAGTGCGATGAGAGGTCCTCTAATTGAAGAGGCTAAAATCCTTTACCACGATGCTTCACCGCGCCTCGCATTGTACTATTTGTTATTTATGTATTGCGTCTCATTTCATGCATCAGGTCTGTTCCCGTTCGAACGCGTTTGCGAACCCAACTCGAACGCGCATGCATTTTGCCTTATCATGCATCAGGTCTCATTTCTGTTCGAACGCATTCACAAACGCCATACGAATGTGAGTATTCTGTTCATTTCCGTTCGAACGCGTTCACAAACGCCATACGAACGTGAGTATTCTGTTTCATTTCCGTTCGAACGCGTTCACAAACACCATACGAACGTGAGCATTCTATTTCCTTTCTGTTCGAACGTGTTTACGAACGCTACTCGAACGAGAACCTTCTGTTTACCGTTCGAACGCATCTACGAACGCTGCACGAACGCCCACGGTAAACAGATCCTCTTGCATCAATTACGACATGTCCATCTTAGCACATAGTTACCCCTTTTTACGTTATGCATTTGTATTACCTCTCTAGTTGTCTACTTCTGTTATGCGCTTAAATATCTGTTCTTAATATGCATGCTAGTAAGAATGCTATTTATTTGCGCTTCTGTGTCCACCAATGCGTTCATTAACTTGTATGCTTGCCGTATGATAATTCTTATGTATGCAAATTGAGACGTAGATTACATGCAAATAGGCTGTATGCAAATTCAAATATGTGTTACATATAAATTTAGATGAACTTGTTGATGTATGTATGTGAATTTAGAAGCATGATATTCTTAGAAATAAGTGTTACTTAAGCCTGATTAAATTATTATATAAATCCTTTCACTACAAGTGGCATAAGTAAGGGAACATTCCGAACCCAACGGTTTAAGGTCTTCCCTTGCGAGGGGTGAGTGCGGCCTTAAATCTCATTTTCCCGGTTCACACCGGGTGGCGACTCCATTATACTCCGGTTTAGTCCCCCGTGGCTACTCCGTACTCCCGAACGGGCCGCGAGCCCGGGACAGCATGCGTCGCCCAGTTCCTGTGTTCCCACACCACCCATTTAATTCCAAATCTAGTTGGCTTACACAACACACTTTGGGCCTGGTTCGTTTAATCTGACTAAACGAATTTTCCGTCGCTACGTAATGAAATCTAATTTAATCAAATAATAATGCCTAGCAAAATTATTACGGAAGTCGCTTACAAATTAATTCTAAAATAATTCGTTCGCTTGAATTAAAATCCAATTTTAATTCCGTGTTGAAATCTAATTTCAATTAATATATCCGATATATTATTTTAGCCTAAATAAATAAATCAAATAGAAAAATCCAATTTCACTATTAAATTTATTTTACCGATTAATTCCAAATTAATCGCGTTCTCTCTTCATCACGAATTAATCCTAGATTAATTCATGATGTAATAATCCCAGATTAATTTCCTCTCTGATAATTAATTCCCAGATTAATTATTGACGTGATTAATCCCAGATTAATTTTCTCTCTCATAATTAATCCCAGATTAATTCTGTTCGAGTCAAATATCATCGGTGAATCTTCGGGAAGCGACCCAAGAGATCCTTGAATATGTTGGCAGTAAATACGGTCATCGGACTACCCGGTACCATGTTCTTACTGATTTACAAGACATGGTTGGCTTCTAGCAAAGCACCGTGCCTACCCAATTCTCCATAAATATTCTTTAAAGGAATGTGTAATCTTTATCAGGCGTAGCATACGTAGTATTGAGTATTACGATCTAGTATCGGATGTCACATGCTAGGCCTGAGACTGGAATTGTATATGTCCCGAACGAAGCATATATCAGATCACTAGCAACTAGTCTCTTTAATCGGATAATCATGACCTTGTCATATTATCCCGATAGCTGCAGCATTTAAGAGTGCCAGTTCTGTATCCCTGCGTGATCATCATCTCCATATGACTGAAGTGATACTTCCATCTTGACATCACACCCAATACACTACGATTCTCAGTATACCCAGAATTGGCCTACACAGAACATGTTAAAGCCCCGGATGACCAAAACCAAAATATACTGATTATCGCAAGTATTAGGGATGCAAGTCTCAGGTTAAGACCAAATACACCTACTTTGATTCGGATTCCCATAGACATATAGCCATACTACCAATGAGATTCTGAGGGGTCTATCCAGAGTGAAGCTGATTCCGTACCATCGGTAAACAAAACCTCATATCACACTTGCATGAGTATCCAATACCCAAATATATGAGAACTATGCCGTTACGCTTCCATAACACGCACAAGTATAATACTAGCATATTCCGCATTATCGATGTCCAGTCTCGATAATACTACGACTAGGGATATTTAATGATTAAACCTTACGTGGATTAATACTTTCTCATATCTTATTAACCTGGTACTAATCATATGGACTTTTATCATTTATATATCCGAGTAATCCAATTACAAATGATAAAATAGCAATTTCCTTTGTCACATAGTTAATTTGTACAACAACACCATGTTATGTACAGATATGATGCTATGGGTCATAATTGTCCAATAATCTCCCACTTGGCCTATAGCCAACCACTCAAGTGTCCTACACCTGAACTATGTAAGGTTCACTCAAACTTTTGCTGAGAAACATCTTTCGTCAGCGGATTTGCAATGTTATCATCTGATGCATTTTATTCGATCATCACATCGCCACGATGTATGATCTGACGAATCAGATGAAATAGTCGAAGTATATACTTGGATCGTTGATGAGACCGCGATTCCTTAGCCTGTGATATAGCCCAGCTCAGCTACTAACAGAACTACACCTAATCCAATTAGGATTATATAGATCCAAAATGCTTCTTTTGTTGCCTCAGCTGCAAAAATGTTCCGCTTTTGTTATTTATTCGGCAACAATATCTTTCTTGGAAGATTTCCAGCACACTGTTCCGTTATTCAAACTAAATATATACCCTTATTGCGACTTAAAGTTGTCTTTATTGGTTTGGAAACTTACAGCGGTGAACCTAGTTACCTCAAGTTCTCATTCTCCATAAATTAAGAAAGCATCCTTAGTTCGTCTAAGATACTCAAGGATGTTCTTTACATCAATCCAGTGACCATCACTTGGATTGGCCTTATAGCGTTACATATGCTCAAAGCATATGAGACATCAGGTCACATACATTTCAAAAACTTACGAACTCTGGGAGGGTTTTCAGCAGCTTTCTAGATCTATCCCATTAGATCTTTATTCCTAGAATAAAGCCTGCTTCTCCCAGGTATTCCATGGAGAATTTTAATGAAAGCCAAGATTCTACCGATTATATTATGGGAATGTTATTGCTAAGAAGCAATACATCATCAACTTATAGGACATTCATTGTCAGTGCGCTCCCACTAACCTTCTTATATACACAAGAATCATATTCATTTTGAATGAAATCATATACCATTATGATCTCATCAAAACGTTGGTTCCAAGAACACAATGCTTGCTTCAATCCATAAATGGATCGATTTAACTTGCAAACCTTGTTTGTATATTATGGTACGACAAAACCGTCAGGCTGTTGTAAACATCCTCCAAAAGGTTTCCGTTAAGGAAAGTGATTTTGACGTCCATCTACCATATTTCATAAATGAAACATGCAGCACTAGCAAGCATTATCCGAATGGATTTAATCATGGCAATAGATAAAAGGTTTCGTCGTAGTCGACACTATGTTGTTGATGATACCCTTTCTGTACAAGCTTAGCTGTGTACATTTTTATGTTGCCATCCATGTATGTCTTCCTGAAGACTCATATAGTACCAATAGGCACAGTGCCTTCTGGTACATCAACCAGTGTCCAAACTTAGTTGGTATACATGGAATCCATTTCGGACTTCATTGCACTTTGCCATAAAAGGAGTCGATACCTTGTATCACTTCCTCATACGTAGCCGGTTCGTCTTCCTCAATAAGATTGATATATACATGAGGTGAGATCAGAAACCCATACCTCCCAGGTTATTTTTTGACTCTCTCCGACCTACGCGGTTCTTGTGTATTCAAAGATTATTGGTACAGTTTCATCCCTGATGAACTATTGGTGTTTCGTGAGGACTCGGTGCCTTGAACAGTATTACTCTGATTTTCATCGAGTTCTACTTTCTTCCCACTTACCACTGCATTTAGGTATTCCTCTTAGGAAAATCGCATGGAGAGCAACAATTACATTGTTCTCTTGTGAGTTGTATAAGTACTATACTTTGGTTTCCCTAGGACAACCTACAAATATGTACTTATCCGATTTGGGTTCTAGTTTGGTATCATCCAAACATTCAATTATATGCCCAGCATCCCCAAATATTCAGGAATGAGAAACCCGATTTCTTTCCTGTTCATATCTAATATAAGTCTGTCTAACAGATTTACATTGAACCTTATTCAAAATAAGTATTGCACTGTTCAATGCGTATCCTCATAAGGAAATTGGTAGCTCAGAGCGACTCATCATTAACCATACCATGTCCAACAAAGTTCGGTCTCTCTGTACGGACACACTGTCAAATTGAGGTGTCCCGAGAGGAGTCCACTATGAAAGAATACCATACTCTTTCTGGTAATCTTGAAACTCATATGTTTAAGTATTTTACACTATGGTCCGACCGTAATATTTTTAATACTTTTACCGGTCTGTTTTCTTACTTCGTGTCGAAACTCTTACTTAAAAGTTCCTGACTTATGTTTCATAAGATACACATAACCGTAACGCGATGCCACATCCGTAAAGGTTACAAAGTATTCATATCCACCTCTAGCCTAGTTAGACATGAGCCCACTTACGTCACAATGAACGAGGGCTAACAGATAGGTGGCACTTGTACTTTTACCAAGTAAAATGTGTTTTAGGCACTTTGCCTAATAACTAGATTCGTAGACATAATTTGAATTAGAATCAAATTTGTCCTAGTATCCACTCTTCGAAAGTGTGGATATACGAGTCTTATTAATGTGTCCCAGACAACAATGCCACTTTTAAGTCTCAACAGATTTATAATGTTTGAGCTTTTGTTTGTCATATTATATGTTTGAGATTCATTTATATTCTAAATATAAATACTGTTATTCACATCTAATGTGCTTATCTCAATATCATCTTTATAAACAAACACTTAGTGTTCTAGAATATAAAGGTATACCCGCAACGGGTTAAACTAGATATAAGATAATGTTTCTAGTCAAATTAGGTACATTATAACAGTCTCCTAATTTAATTACATGCCCAAAGGGAAGTTCCAAAAATTAGGTTCCCACAGCCAAAACAACGACTCTCGTCCCGTTTCCAACTCGCAGTTTGATCTCATCTGAAGCCAGTCTCCTACTAATCAGCAGATCCCGCACATCAGTGCATATATTTATGTATCTAAAATCCAATTTTAAAACCAGCAGTGGACATGTTTATAACAAACATACCTGAAGCCGGAGCCTTGCCCTTCTTCACTTCCTTCATGTCTGCCTTATCCATACGGCTGTCACGCTTCCAGTGACCCCGTTTGCCATATTTTAGGCAGACATGTTGGGATATGTCTTTTGTCTTCCTAGAAGATGTGACGATTTAGCCTTACCCTTTTCTTCACACCCCGGAAGCCTTCGGCCAAGCCTTGGCCTTCTGGGATGTCGAAGTAAGATGCGTCTTGCGCTTCTTGCCCTTTTGCAAGCTCTAGCTCTGTCTCCTTGAGCATATCCATTAACTTTCCAAGAGTTTTCTATTGCAATTAGTACTTCCAAGATCTAAGATTAGATCTATGAAGATCCTTCAATTTCAATATCATACTATAAGGATATAATCCTTAGTTCTGACGAAGAAATTAAAGAGTCTTTGCGGCAAGCATAACAGATTGAGCACTAAATTTTTCATAACGATGAGTCTTCCAAAGCTCATGCTATACTATTTGCTCAACTCATGGCTTAGGCCCGAGAGGTTTCTCTATTATATAGAGTAACTTCTTGTCTTCCAGGACTATCCTAAGATTCAATTCCAATCTGAAAATTTACGCCGTTAAAGATATTTTCACCTAGGATTATGTCCTTTTACGCTAATCTTTCAGCTATATGATTTTTATAGTCCAACTATCCAATCAACAATTTCGGGTACAATCAGATGTAATGATTACTATAGTCTAACTATACAACCAACTATAAATGATCGGTTAAATTCAAATGTATTGATTACTATAATCCAATTATATAACCAATTATATAACCAATTATAAATGAAGTAGTTTGAATACAATCCAACAGTTCAATTAAAACAACAATTAAATATTAGTCCAACTAATATATTTATTAATAATTAATGACGAAAATTGAAATGAGCGCGTATTGGCAAGTATCTAAAAAAAATTGCAAATTTAATACTTACCTCCCACTATTTTTTGACGAGCCTCTAACCCTCTGTGGAGTACTCGGGAAACCTAGTTTCCTAGTGGGCTAGGATCCCGTTAAATAACACACAACCTTGATTTGGCCAACAAGTTGTATGAAACTTAACTAGGTAGATCTCTAAGATCAATTGGATCTCATCCAATTCCTAGATCCAGTAGGTGGACCTCTAAGTTCGAAACATATATCCAATATATGACAATATATCCGATATATTCCCTATCATTTTTCCTCTGAATCAACTAAGCCTTGACTTTGGCTCAACAAGCTTTATGAAACTAGTTAAGCGTGACCTATTGACAGTGGGAAAGCTTCGTAATCGAGGTCGGTGAACAAGAAGTGATATTGACTTTGGCCAACAAATCACAACTTGCCCAAGACGTACGATATGAAACAAAGCTTTGATGATTCAAACACATCCGCGATGGTCAAAGGTCTTGACTTTGGCCAACAAACCAATGCCAATCTTGGATCTTGAGAGAGAATCACTCAATGGAAGGAAAAACGCTTAATATAAAATGAGGGTTTTTGTCGCGATTTGGCAACCAAATTATTATCTTTAATTAGGTCTCATCATACACCCTTAAGCATGCATTCTAAAAGCATAATAAGGCGCAAATAAAATAATAATGATATTCGAATGGATATATAACAAACTTTGTTCCTAGAACAAATCTCTCACTTTTCTCTCTCTCGCTAGCACTATTCATACTTCTACCCAATTACATAATACTTCTAAATAAACGTCATTTACATTGAGGGGAATTGGTGAGAAGAGAAATACAAAGAGAATATAGATACTAGGCTGGACACGCAGGTCCAATTTAATAAATTCTAAATTTTTTACAACAATTTCCAAAATTGCCATCACCCTCTAATATCCATCCGATATACATTATTCATTCATACATCCAAATAATCACACAAAGAATGTTATTCAATTAATCTAATCCAATTAGTTAATCTTTGAATTAATGACCATCCAATGTTCAAACAACGATTAGATTTGCGCGAGTCCAACTTGTTTAAGAATAAATACTCAAAGTACATATTCTTGAATTATATCGAACTACAATTTTAAATCCAATTTAAATTATATTCAATACTAATTCATATTTAATTCCAAATTAAATAATTACATTTTTACAAGAGCCTTTAGACTTGGATTCCAAATCCAATCTTTATGGGTCTCAAAGGCCCAATTAGTATCTAATAATATTCAATTAAAGTCGAATGGGCTTTTAATTAATTCTTTAGGCATGGACTTTGGCCATTATGGATCAAACCCAAGATGCCAAGGCCCAATTTAGGAATCACCTTATGCCACAAAATCAATTTAGGCCCAATTAAATTATTAAGGGCCCAATGTCATATTTGGACTTTATGGAAATGGTTTTAGGCCCAATTTGGATCAAACCAATTGTCCTAAACCAAACTTGGCCCAACCAAGCCCATTAAGCCCAATTACAACAATTAAATTAATATATTATTCCAAATTACATATTAGTCCAATTCAAGTGTAATTAACATAATTAATTAACTAATCTAATGTTTCCAAAACACTTAATTAATCCAATTAATCATGCTCTTTTATTCCAATTCATGTCCAACATAAATTGAAGCAAAACAATTCTAAAACATGCTATATAGCTCACGACAAAGGCATAGAAATTATCATGCAATTTGATTTCAATCCAAATAAATCAACATCTAACATACATTTCATGCCATCAACACATCCAATTGCTAATTTTTCAAAAACTCATCATGAACTATTACTAGGGTAAATTCGGTCAAGTGAGGGAATTTGGGGATTTTTGATCCAATCAATTTTTCTCAAATTCAAAGATGCACAAATCCAATTCATCATCATCCAAACTCAACCAAACAATCAATTTAGGTCAATCAAGCTCCAAGCCGAAAAATCCCAAATTAAAGTCACGAACCCTAGATTTTCAAATAAAGCTTAGATCGCTCTGATACCATTGTAAATGTTCCTAGAATATGCCAAGATCGTCTAAGAGTGATTTGTGTGTGAGTAAATCAAAGAAAGTTGCAGAAATACTCACTTTGATCGGATGAAGTTCAAGACTTTTTCTTCTTTGTTGGAAGCTCCAAGCCTTTGATTTGATTCCAAACTCAAGGATGAGTTCCCTATCACCTTAGTTGACTCATTAAGTGCTAGCTTTGGAAAATTTTGCAACAAAAATTCCATTAAAGAGAGCATGATTCACGCCCATTTGAGAGAGAAGGAGGAGAGAATGAATAGTTCTTTTGTGTTTTCCAAAAATAAATACAAAAGTTAATTTCAAAGTGTGGTAGGTTTGTGTAATTAAAAGATCAAATCACTATTCCAACTACTTCAATCAATTGATGACAATTGATGTAAGTCATGGGTCCCACCCATTTAATTCCAAATCTAGTTGGCTTACACAACACACTTTGGGCGCGGTTCGTTTAATCTGACTAAACGAATTTTCCGTCGCTACGTAATGAAATATAATTTAATCAAATAATAATGCCTAGCAAAATTATTACGGAAGTCGCTTACGGATTAATTCTAAAATAATTCGTTAGCTTGAATTAAAATCCAATTTTAATTCCGTGTTGAAATCTAATTTCAATTAATATATCTGATATATTATTTTAGCCCAAAAATAAATCAAATAGAAAAATCCAATTTCACTATTAAATTATTTTACCGATTAATTCCAAATTAATCGTTTCTCTCTTCTTCACGAATTAATCCCAGATAATTCATTACGTAATTAATCCCATATGAATTTCTTCTCTGATAATTAATTCCTAGATTAATTATTGCCGTGATTAATCCCAGATTAATTTTCTCTCTCATAATTAATCCCAGATTAATTATGTTCGAGTCAAATATCATTGGTGAATCTTCGGGAAGCGACCCAAGAGATCCCTGAATATGTTGGCAGTAAATACGGTCATCGGACTATCTGAATACGTGTGTACCCGGTACCACGTTCTTACCGATTAACAAGACATGGTTGGCTTCTAGCAAAACACCGTGCCTACCCAATTCTCTAGAAATATTCTTTAAAGGAATGTGTAATCTTTGTCAGGCGTAGCATACGTAGTAGTGCGTATTACGATCTAGTATCAGATGTCACATGCTAGGCCTGAGACTGGAATTGTGTCTGCCCGTACGAAGCATATATCAGGTTATTAGCAACTAGTCTCTTTAATCGGATAATCATGACCTTGTCATATTATCCCAATAGTTGCAGTATTTAAGAGTACCAGTTCTGTATCCCTGCGTGATCATCATCTCCATATGACTGAAGTGATACTTCCATCTTGACATCACACCCAATACACTACGATTCTCATTATATCCAGAATTGGCGTACACAGAACCTGTTAAAGCCCCGGATGACCAAAACCAAAGTATATTGATTGTCGCAAGTATTAGCGATGCAAGTCTCAGGTTAAGACCAAATACACATACCCTGATTCGGATTCCCATAGACACATGGTCATACTACCACGAGATTCCGATGGGTCTATCCAGAGCGAAGCTGATTCCGTACCATCGGTAAACAGAACCTCCTATCACACTGCATGAGTATCCAATACCCAAAATATGAGAACTATGCCGTTACGCTTCCATAACACGCACAAATATAATACTAGCATATTCTGCATTATCGATGTCCAGTCTCGATAATACTATGACTATGGATATTTAATGATTAAACCTTACATGGATTAATACTGTCTCATATCTTATTAATTTGGTACTAATCATATGGACTTTTATCATTTATATATCTGAGTAATCCAATTACAAATGATAAAATAACAATTCCCTTTGTCACATAGTTAATTTGTACAACAACACCATGTTCTGTACAAATAGTGATGCTATGGGTCATAATTGTCCAACATCCCACTCATTATTTTAAGTTTAGTGATTTTATATTTAAAACATATAATGTTTTTTAACCTCGTAAAAAGACCAAGAAATTAACAGTCAAGATCTCTCATTATCAAGTTAATTATTTCATAATAAAACTACATGTTTTCTCAACAAAACTTAAAATTTATTATAAAACATCTAAGTTATACTTAATAAACGATTTATTAGAGACGCTTAGAACTTAATTTGTGATTTTATAAATTTTAACAATTTAAAATTAATACACATTTTTATTTAATTTAATCGACTAATCGATAAATTCTAAAATAGTTTTTAATATAATTAGAAACTATTTAATATCATAAATAAATTTATGAAAATGTACATGTATGTATGACATGTTATAATGTAAGAGTAAACATTGTGCTAATTTTATATAACATTTAAAATATGTTATAAATAATTTATAATTCACACAGAATAAATAAATTGGATATAACCAAGTTGATAATTTGGGTATTTCTAAATTACAAACCACAGAAACATACACTAATCTTCAAATCTAGGGTAATCGTAATTCTTCATCATGTGACTGTCACAAAAAAAGCTTTATTATTATATTATTATTATTGTTGACGGCGGATTTTGGTCTCAGGGGTAACTTGAGAATATTACTCCCGAATAGTCCTCCCTCAATAGTGAATTTTTTTGGTTATGTGGGAACCAAAGGCAAATTAGCAGAAGACAGACAAATGCACCAATCAACAAGGAGATTTAACGTGGTTGGGCGGATCAGGTCCAACCTACGTCCACGGACACAAACAGAATGATACTTTTTATTACTGAGATACGCTCTCTGATATCTCTTATGTTTACAAGCTTGATCGTAGTGATCATGTTCTTGATTCTGATGCCTTTACACATACTCTACCATTCTCTTATAATAGTACAGAAATCAGACTCCTTCTTTTACAAGGGTTTCCTAGTCGAATTACTCTCATTCTTCCATAAGGATTCATAATTAAAAACTATTTTCTTCTATTGTCCTATTAGACATTGATTCACCAGTTCTCCCCTTGAAAGTAGGATAATTTTTCATCTTATCAGAGAAAATAGGATGCCTATCTCCTGGGTACGCCTCGCTATCTGGTCGGTCTTCATGAGGTCGATCATGATAGTCCTTTGAACTGAGAATGCTTCTGCCGATCTGACAATGCCCGGTCATTCGAGCCAAAGTGGTCGGTGGTCACCAATCATCAAGTGTTCGGTCTCTACTTATTGGCTTTACGACACTCATGTGGTCGGGTCGGCATTAATGATCTCGATCAAGAAGGAATTGCCCTTTTTACCCCTATTGTACTCCTTAAATAACATAGGACCTGAAAACACCATCAACATCTGTCCCATAGTTCTCGGTTCCAACGAGTCATACAAGTTTGGTTTCGGGAACATATAAAAGAGTGGTACGGTTGATGAACTGATAGCCGATCTTCTGAAGGAGAAATTTCGTCGGCCCACACTTACATCCTGATCGGTCTGACTCAGGTGTTCGGCCTGGCTTTCTTCCTACTAAGGTGAAATCCCATTATTGCCCTTCTGTAATTTTGCCCTTCGAGATGCGCAACCGTCACATCCTTTTAAATGCCCATCAGATCACTTATAGGGTTCAACGGGAGCCTGCCACCTGTCAACCATCCATCATTTTCCCGACTAAAAGCGAACAATCTGACCGCTATTGTTAACGCAAAGGACGTCCAATCTCATTCGTCCATTTAATTTTGGAAGATCATTTTAAAAGACTACACGTGGCGTATATCTGACGCTTTCGTTCAATCCAATGGCCACAAACACACCGAACAGATTATATCAAAACGGAGAGAACACTGTTGCTTTCTTTTACGAACACTTCGACTTCCTTAATCGTGAAAACTCCTCCTTCCAACTGTGACCAGTAAACTCGAAGTACAACGAGATCACACGGGCAAACTTTCATCTCTCCGAAAGAAACAAGTAAGTTTTTTGACCGTCCTCCTTGCTTTGCTTCTTCATGAGTTGCGAGTCCTGTTTGTTGTTGTTTTTTTTTGTGTGAAGCATGTCTGGATTTTTGGGATTTGGAGACTCTTAGGTCAGTTTTTGTTTACTTCGATGTCGCTAGGGAGAGATTTATGGTTTGATGGATATCGTTAGGGCGTTTAGAACCCACAAGCTCTAACTTTAGAATTTAGCTGTAGACTAACCTCCCTCCATTTCTCTTTTATTCCTCGGATATCAGGGATGTCTGACACCGGCTCTTCCTCTGAAACCCTGCTAAACTCAGTCCCTCCTGTTGAAGAGCTCTCCTCGAACTCGGGGGCACCAAGCATAGAGGACCTCGATACTACCCCCACCCCTTCTGAAATTGCACAAGATACTTACCATCAGAGGATCCCTCGGAAGGATCTCGGCTCTGGACATGGACCGTCCTTCTAAGATAACTGAAGACGACCTTGCACTGCTCCGGTAATGGTATGACATTCCGAGATATCGCTCTTGAAGTCCCCGGGCCAATGGATCGTGCTAGCCAACCTGATGAGGGTTCGGTGGCCCTTCTTCCGGCTTTCTTTGAGTGTGGTCTTCGGCTACCACTTCAATGTTACTTTTCCTGGATGCTGGCCGAGATGGAGATCGCCCCTTGCTAATTGAGCCTGAATAGATGGAGGATTCTGGCCTGGCTATATGTGATCTGGAGTCAGACGGGGCTCGGCGAACCCTGTTTTGAAGAAGTGAAGAGGTTGTATCGACTGGAGGCCAACCCAAGAAAGCACCATGGTGGGTACTACCTCTCTTCTTATGCCGACTCATCAAATATTATCCGCAAACTTCCCGACTCCAACAAAAACTTCAAGGATTTATGGTTCTGGGCCACCGGAGATTGGGGACGGGTCCTGAGATCTTATGAAGAGGAGGTTTCCGTCCCGGATATCTTTAGAGCAGGAGGTTATGAATCTAACCCTTGGTATTCTTGCTTTTGACTTTACGATAGATTTCTAACTGCTTTGACTCTTCCCAGCTTGTTGGAGGGATGCTCTAAGGTTTCCCACCAGGTCCGGGTGCAGGTGCGCTGGGCTCGGCTATATGCCGATCATTGGAAGCAGTTGGTCAACGATGAGGCCTTTATTGAGTCGGGCCTGATTCGGACTGCTCCTCCGAAGGTCCCAGGGCGGATAGGTGGGCTTTACTAATCTTCTAACCAGTCTCCTTGTTTGCTTAGCATGATGATAATTTGAATTTTCTTGCTCAGATTATGGACTAACCACTGTTCTTGCTTTCGCCTCATTCCTTCTCTCTCTTTTTTTTTTTTTTTGTGTAGGCATGTCAAGAAGGCCAAAATACCTTGATCAATTGGCTGGCGCGACAAAGAAAAACGGCCAGGTTGGGACCGGGCCCTCTCGGAGACGGCCAGCAACTGCTGAGGCCAGAGGAGTGACTGAAGAGGTGGCCCCGTTGGCTATTCAAAGCTTATTCTCACCTTCCAGGGTATCGCCAACAGTCCCGCCCGGCCTGCCAGCCCGTCAAAAACTACTAGAAAAGGAAGCGTCCATTCGGGGTGGAGGAGGAAGCCGAGCTGGTCTGGGAGGCGGAGGAGGAACGGGTTCTGAGCAAGAGGCAGCCCATCCGGAAAGAGAAAAAAGTACCGGAGGGTTCCTCTAAAAAATAGAAAGGCGCCGTGATTCTTGGCGTAGACGACCTCGGTCAGGACATTCGGGAGGCCACTTCTCATCTGGTGCCGGCCATCAATGAGCTGGCCGAGGCGGTTCCTCCGCCCAAAATTCCGAGATACGAAGATCTCTCTCCCGAAGATGTGGTTACCTTGTTGTGTTCTTAGATGGCAAAGGTAGTTATTCTTCCTTTATTCCCGGCGTGAGTTCATAACTTTGGTAGGTGGTTTGAGTTCTGATTCTCTGTTTCTTTTTGGTAGGCGACCTATCTTGCGGCCAAGAATAAGGATCTTCTCCTGAGCCTTCTGTCCGAGGGTGGCCAGGCCCAGAGGCTTCAGAATCGACTCTTTGAAATGGAAGCCGAGCTGGTTCGTAAAAAGAAAATAAAAAAATCTGGAACTGGCTGCTGTGAAGGCTCATACAACAAACAAAGCTCTTCGGGCTGCTGCCTCTTTAGAGAGAAAAAATGATGATGAAGCCGCCAAGAAGGACTTAAGGCTGCACAGGCTGATAACAAGATCCTGCAGGTGGAAGTGCACAGTGTTGAATCTAAGTTGAGGGCCAAAGACGATGAGTTGGAACGGGCCCGTGCCGATCTTAGAAGAAGAGAACTTGAGTTGGAGGTCGAGAGGGACTCCATCCGCCTTAGAAGGGGTTGGTGATTATGCTGAAATTATTCCGATGGTACTGCCCAACCTGGACATGGGGCCTATCCATGCGGCCATTCGCTTCTGCAAGGGGGAAATCTCAGAAGAGGAGTTTAAAGAATGGCTGCCCCTTACTTCTGAGGAAGTGATGGACCCTGATCCTATTTCAATCGCCCCGGTCCTCCCAGCTCTTCACGAGGACCGACCCGAGGTTCCTACTCCTGACGAGAACCTCCCTGAGGTTCCTCCGATCCTTGAAGCAGCGATCTCCCAGGTTGTCGATGTAGAAGCTGCTATCCCGTCTTCTGAGGCCGAACCAAGCCATCCGTCATTTGAGCCTACTGAGGAAGAACCACCTGCCCCTACGCGGGCTGACTGACAAGGGGTAACCAGAACGAGGCCTCGTGTAATCCCGAACACACTTTATATTATCTATTTATTTCGTATATTTCTGTTCCACTTTTCTTTTTTGATCTTTCATGACTTGCTCCGGTTGCTCTCCCAAAAATGTCCGCTTGAGGACCGACTCTGATCTAGGAGAAACACTTGGCTCACTGGGGGAATGTTATGTCCCCAGTTTGAGAAGATGGATTTGGTGGGATGTAACCCGACCCCGAGCTGAGAGAAACACTTGGCTTTGGGGGAATGTTACATCCCCAGTCCAAAGAAGCCGACTCGGTGGGACGTAACCCGACCCCGAGCTGAGAGAAACACTTGGCTCTAGGGGAATGTTACATCCCCAGTCCAAAGAAGCCGACTCGGTGGGACGTAACCCGACACCGAGCTGAGAAAACACTTGGCTCTGGGGGAATGTTACGTCCCCAGACCAAAAGCTGGCTCGGTGGGACACACCCAACCTCAAGCTGAGAGAAATACTTGGCTCTGGGGGAATGTTACATCCCCAGTCCAAAGAAGCCGACTCTATGGGACGTAACCCGACCCCGAGCTGAGAGAAACACTTTTGCCTTGGCGGAATGAAATCCAGCCCCGAGCCGAAAAGAAACATCGGTCTCGGCGGTACAAGAGCATACCCGAGCCTAATATCCAAGTGGCCTCGGCGGAATGGATCCAGCCCCGAGCTGATTAACCAAGTGGCCTCGGCAGAATGAATCCAGCCCCGAGCCGATTAACCAAGTGGTCTCGGCTGAACGAATCCAGCCCCGAGCCGATTAATCATTGGGATTTATTCAGAAGGGAAGTGAATCAACCTTTTAAAGCCCTACTGAATCTGGTACGTGCGTCCCCTTGCCAGACCAGCGAAAAACAAAGACAAAACTTTGAAATTAAATTTAAAAGGCGGGGTGACTTAGCACTTATCCCAAAACAAAATTCTAAAGTGTAAACAATCAGCACAGATTCCTAAAACAGCGTCCTGTTCGAGATTTCCAAAAAACAATCCTGAATCTTTCAATTAGAGTCCCAACGAGCCAGGATTGGATCAAAGAGCGTTTTAAAATGGTTAAGGGCACATCATCTAGACTTCAGGTCTCCATGGAGCCTGTGTATCGTTTGAGGGCTACTCCTTATAACGCTGGAGCAAGCATACGCTACGGGGCACAACCCCTCCCCGGGCTATACTTCTCTTGGATCCGAGTGATCGAGTAATGATCGAAGAGTGTCCGAAACATTAAGGGCACATCATTCCTTATGTTTGGTAACACCGGAGCAAGCAAACGCCACGAGGGTATCATCCCTCCCCGTGCTATGCTTCTCGCGAATCCATTAATCAAGTGGGTGGGGATCAGAGAGTGTCCGAGACACTAAGGGCATATTCATCCTTGTGTTCGGTAACACTGGAGCAAGCAAACGCCATGGGGGTATCATCCCTCTCTGTGCTATGCTTCTCGCGGATCCATTAATCATTTGGGTGGGGATCAGAGAGTGTCCGAGACACCAATGGCATATTCCTCCTTGTGTTCGGTAACACTGGAGCAAGCAAACGCCATGGGGGTATCATCCCTCCCTGTGCTATGCTTCTCGTGGATCCATTAATCAGGTGTGTGGGGATCAGAGAGTGTCCGAGACACTATGGGCATATTCCTCATTGTGTTCGGTAACACTGGAGAAAGCAAACGCCACAGGGGTATCATCCCTCCCCGTGCTATGCTTCTCGTTGATCCATTAATTAGGTGGGTAGGGATCAGAGAGTGTCCGAGACACTAAGGGCATATCCTCCTTGTGTCGGTAACACTGGATCAAACAAACGCCACGGGGGTGTCATCCATCCCCGTGCTATGCATCTCGCGGATCCATTAATCATGTGGGTGAAATATATGCGGGCACATTCTCTGCTCCGTATTTCCCAAACCGGCCTGGTAAGGCCATCTTCTGGGGTATATCCCTTCTTTGCGATTTCTGTCTCGGAATGTTCCCTGTAAATCGAAGGGTTTCTGTGCTCTTGTCGCGCTTCTTATCCCTTGATTTTTTGTAAGTTAAGTGAATCTGGCCGGTTTGTTGCGAAATTGGTGCTTTGACCCGGATCATTGCGTCGAGTATGCCCCGAAATTTTGGTTGGATATGGCCTTCCATTTTAATTAAGAGAGCGGAGTGAAATTTTGAAAAGAGAAGTTTTATTCATATTCGGGGACATACTACCCTTCTTACAGCTTTCTGCGGGATATTTCGAGAAAGGTTACATTGAGCTCCTACCCCTTGTCGGGGTGGTTGCTGCAAAAAAAAAGGAATCTATTGAAAGTATTTTCTTAACATCTCGGTATTCCAGGGTTTCCTTAATTGCGTGCCATCCAGCTGTTCTAAGATGTAGGCCTCTGGCCTTACCAACTCTGCAATTTTGTAGGGCCCTTCCCACTTGGCTCCTAACGAGCCTTCTTCCGGTCTTCGAGTGTTCAGAGTGACTCTTCTTAATACCAGGTCGCCTGGGAGAAAAACGCGAGTTCGAACTTTTTTGTTGTAGAAGCGGGCCATCATTTGTTGATAAAATGCTGTCCTTATGGCTGATTTTTTTTTTTTTCCTCGATTAGGTCGAGGTGGCTTCTGATAAGTTCTTCATTCTTTCCGCTCTCAAAATGACGGACCCTGTGGGTAGTCATTCCGATCTCCTGGAATAACTGCTTCACACCCGTATGATAAGGAAAACGGGGTCTCCTCTGTAGAATCTTTAAAGGTCGTCCGGTGTGCCCACAGTACTTCCGGTAATTCCTCGACCCATAAGCTCTTGCAGGATCCGAGCCGAGCTTTAAGATTTGCCTTGATGGTTTTGTTTGCCGCCTCAACCTGTCCGTTTGACTTGGGGTGGGCTGGTGAGGCGAACCTTAAGGTGATCTGAAGGTATCTGCAGAGTTTCCTGAATCCCTTGCTATCGAACTGTTTTCCGTTGTCGGTGACGATAGCCCATGGGATTCCGAACCTGCAGATAATATTCTTTTTCAAAAACTCTATGCCTTCTTCTATGTGATGGTGGATAGGGGTTCGGCCTCCACCCATTTGGTGAAATAGTCTATGGCCACAATGCCGTACTTCACATGTCCACGTCTCTTTGGCATTGGTCCGATGATATCTAGCCCCCACTGAGCAAATGGCCAGGGACTGGACATGGTGGTTAACTGCTCTGCTGGCTGGTGGTGAATATTGGCATTCTTCGCATTTCCGGGCTACTCTTATGCCGTCCTGATGCATAGTTGGCCAATAGAACCCTTACCTTAAAGCTTTAAAGGCCATCGATTGTCCTCCGGCGTGACTCCCACAGATGCCCGCGTGAATTTCCCGGAGTACATAATCAGCCTCTTCTTCCGCTAAACATCTTAGGAGGGGTACTATGTGGCCCCTCCGGTAGAGCACTCCTTCGATCAGGGAGAACTTGGTACTTTTGAATTTTAGCTTCCTGGCTTCCTTCTTGTCCTTGGGTGTCTCCCATGTTTCCAAATATTTCTTAATTGGCTGTATCCACGAGGTTTTGTCTTCCTCATCCAATAATTTTACTTCGATTTCTCCCACGCTATTTTCTCGGAGGCAGATTAGAGGGACTATTCTGGGGTTCTTTGATTTTATCGAAGATGCGAGCCGTGCCAAGGAGTCTGCCTCGCAGTTGTCTTCTCGACTGATTTGCTCAAAGTGTACGTTCCCCATTCTTCCCACCAATATTTTTACTTCAGCCAAGTAGGCTATCATACTCGGCTCCTTAGCTTGGAATTCACCTTTCAGCTGTTGAACAACTAGCTGAGAGTCACTTCTTATTACTACGTCGTGGACTCCTACCACCATGAATAGCCTAAGACCGGCCAGAATTGCCTCATACTCTGCCTCATTGTTTGTGGCCTCGAAGGCGAACCTCAGGGCAAACAATACCTCTTCACCTTTGTCGCTTTTCAATATGATTCCAGCTCCCTTGCCTTGAGCTGGCAGATCCGTCTACTGACATCTCTCATTTGCCTTCCCTCACAGTCAAGACCTGGGGTTTGTGAATTCTGCGACAAAACGCCAAAGCCTGCCCCTTTACTGCCATCCTGGGAGGTAAGAAATGTCGTGTTCACTTACTCCACCAACCACTTCATTAGCCTGCCCGAAACTTTTGGTTTTTGTAGAATCTGTCTCAGGGGATAATCGGTGTAAACCCCATTAGGATGGGCTTGGAAGTAGGGTCGTAGTTTTCGGGCTGCAGTAATCAATGACAGGGTGACCAGTTCATGTACCGGATATCGGGTCTCAGCATCTAATAGAGCTTTGCTGACATAATATACTGGCCTTTGGACCTTATCGACCTCTTCTACCAGTACCGAGCTTACTGTGTGCTCTGATACAGCTAAGTACAAGTATAAGGTTTCTCCTAAGAGTGGCTTTGCTAGAGCGGGGGCTGTGTGTTAGGTATTGTTTTAACTGTAGGAAAGCTTCCTCGCATTTCGGCGTCCAATCGATTTCCTTTTTGGCCTTCTTAATGACTTTGAAGAAAAGGTGGCACTTGTCTGTTGATCGGGAGATGAATCGGTTGAGCGCGGCCAATCTGCCGGTTAGACTTTGCACTTCTTTTACCGTCCTGGGAGATTTCAATACGGCTTGGATCTTCTATGGATTGGCTTCTATGCCTCAGGAGCTTACCATGTAACCCAAAAATTTCCCTGAGGCTACTCCGAAAGCACATTTCTCCGGGTTGAGCTTTAGATTGTGTTTCCTTAGTAATTCCAAGGTTTTTCTGAGATCGGTCATGTGGCATTCTGGCTCTCTGGACATTGTTATCATGTCGTCAACATATACCAACATTGATGTGCCAATGAGCTATTTGAAAATTTTATTGACCAGCCTTTGAAAGGTTGCCCCTGCATTCTTCAATCCGAAGGGCATTACTTATAACAGTAGAGCCCATGGTCGGTGACAAAAGTTGTTTTTTCATCGTCCGAAGGGTGCATCTTGACCTGGTTGTATCCTGAGAAGGCATCCTTAAAGCTTAGCAGTCCCTAGCAGGCTGTTGTATATACTAGTTGATCTATGTTTGGCAGTGGGAAGTTGTCTTTCGGGCATGCCTTGTTCAGGTAGGTGAAATCCACACACATCCTCCATTTTCCGTTTGATTTTTTCACCAGTACCACGTTTGATACCCACTCCGGGTATTTTAATTCTCTGATGAAACCAGCTTTCAATAATTTGTCCACCTCGGTCGCTACTGCCCTGCACCGTTCCTGATTGAAGAATCTTCTTTTCTGCTTGACTGGCTTGTGTGACGGGTTTACTACCAGGCGGATTGATGAATTTCGGATCAATCACGGCATGTCGTCGTGCCCCCATGCGAAGATGTCTGGGTACTCCTTAAGATATTCCAGCAGGCCCTTTGTTCAGGTTTTTGTCTAAGTCTCCCCCAATTTTTATGCCCTTCCGGGTCCAAAGAGTTCTATCCCTTCCAATTCTTCGATCGCTCCTAGCCGGCGCAGCTTTGTTTGGCCGAGGACCGGGTCCCCACTTGGTTCTTCTCCTTCTTCCTTCTCATGCCTTTTCCTGGTACCTACTTTAATGCAATATGGTTCTCGTGAGAGAGGTGGCAAAACAATGCAGGCTACTTTCTGACTCCCGCATACGATTCCGATTCCTTCCCGGGTGGGGAATTTCAGCTTTAGGTAATAGCAGGACATCGCGGCCTTTGTCTTCATCATGAAAGGCCGGCCGACAATTACTTGGTAACTGCTTATGCAGTCTACTACTGTGAAATTATCATGATCGTCCGGGTTCTGGGTGAGCCCCGATCATCATGGCCAATTGTATCTTTCCCAGTGGGACGAACGTTAAGCCCTCGAAGCCGTATAGGGGGTGCCGTCGTCGGTTAGAGTTGCATACTCCACTCCCAGGCCCTCTAAAGCTTCTTTGGAGATTATTTCTACTGCACTTCCGGGATCTACCAAGATTCTGTCTACCTCTAAGCCGCCGATTTTTGCCTTGATTATTAATGCATCGTCATAGGGAAACTGACCCCTAGAGCATCTTCGTCGGTGAATATTATGGGTACCGACCGACCTCCTTGTAGTACCGAGGACCATTCTGTTTCCAGCACCTCCATCCCCCGAGCTCGGCTATAGTTTTTTCTTGACCGGTTCGAGTCTCCGGCAAGTGTCTTCTTTCTGGCGATGATGTTCGCCTGTCGGTTTCGCGCCCTCTGTCTGGTCGCCATAGTTTCATGGTCAATATAATTATTTGAGTACCCATTCCGTGCTAGTCTTTCCATCTGTTCCCGTAAATCCTTGCACTCGTGCTGTATGCCCCCTTAGATTATGATTGTATGCAATAAGATTTTTATTCCTTTTATCTGGGGAAATCTCCTGAGGTCGGGTTCTATCAAGAGGCATTTTCCTTGTATCTCCATGATGATCTGCCCTGGTAGCTTGCTCAGGGGAATATATGATTCTTCCCGGACTACGTGGTTTACTCGGGTCGGGGCTCCTCTTTCCTGGTCATTCCGAGGCATTGGTTTGAATTCCTTACGTCTCGGGAGGAGTTTTTTGAACTCCCTGTCTGGCCGGTGGGGGGGCCTCTGCCCTTATTATCATCTCTCTGATAGATGTCCCTCTCCGGGAGATTTTCTCTTCGTTTTCTAACGAGACGAACTTTCGGGCTACTTCCAGAGCGGTAGCATAATCTGGTGTGTCCTGGATCCTTAGGTGAGTCCACAGTTTTCCGACCCTTAAGGCTCCTTTTAAATTGTCCAAGGCCTCAAGGGACTCATATCCTCCAACTTCGAGTATCATATTGTGGTACCTCTCAATGAAAGGTTTTAGGGGCTCATCCTCTCATTGCTTCATGAGTCTCAACTCTCCAATTGTCTTTTTAGGGACGCAGGCCCCCTTGAAGTGCTGAATGAATAACTTTTTAAGTTGCGTGAAGCTTCCGATGCTCCCCGGGGCCAGACTTATGTACCATAGTATGGCGGATCCGCCTAAGGTCATGGGGAATACTTTGCAGATGGCATCTCCTACTACTCCTTGGACTTCCATTAATATGACAAAGCTCTCAATATGGGATTTCGGGTCAGTATGACCCTTGTAGGGCGTCATGGTCGGCATGTTGAATCGCCTCGAGAACTTTGCCGACCTTATTTCTTCTGTGAGTGGAGATTCCTCCTCATTCTTCCGGGTATCTCCTGCATTAGTCTTGAGGTTTACCCCCCATTTGGCTATCTCTTTTTTTAGCCAAGACTTCATCTCACTACTTGTGCTGCCATGTCGCTTTCTGTGCCCCTCTTCGCGCCTATTGCCCCGGTGCGGTGCTCCTCATGCCTTGAAGTTTCCCTCAAATTCTCGCCATACTCCCTGTTTTTTCCTCTGGAGTCGTGGAGACTATTATAGGAGGAATCTGGCGATTGTCTTCTTTCTTCTTCTTCCCATGTGTCCTCTGTTTGTGAATCTTTTTCTACAACTATGGATTTTATCCCGTAGGGACCCTTCCTCATGGGTTCATCGTCTTCACTTATATCCGCAATCCTTTTACCTTATGCTTTTTCACCTCTTATTCGGCTGGTTCGGGCTTCCGGTCTCTCGTTGTTCATCCCTTCCATTCTCTCCAGTCGATCTATCATGGATTTCATGCTTTCTTCCATCTTTTTCATCCAGTCCGCAGCTGGACTCCATGATGACTGATGATTTCCGCCTTCTGACATTGTCTTTTTCGTGAAGTGCTTTTTGTCGTAAAAGTCCCCACAGACGGCGCCAACTGTTGACGGCGGATTTTGGTCTCAGGGTAACTTTAGAATATTACTCCCGAGACAGTCCTCCCTCAATAGTGAATTTGTTTGGTTGTGTGGGAACCAAAGGCAAATTTAGCAGAAGACAGACAATGCACCAATCAACAAGGAGATTTAACGTGGTTCGGCGGATCAAGTCCAACCTACGTCCACGGACACAAACAGAATGATACTTTTTATTACTGAGATACGCTTCTCTGATATCTCTTATGTTTACAAGCTTGATCGTAGTGATCCTGTTCTTGATTCTGATGCCTTTTACACATACTCTACCCTTCTATTTATAATAGTACAGAAATCAGACTCCTTCTTTTACAAGGGTTTCCTAGTCGAATTACTCTCCATCTTCCACAAGGATTCCTAATCAAAAACTATCTTTTCTTCTTTTGTGCTATTAAGACACTGATTCACCAGTTCTCCCCGTGAAAGTGGGATAATTTGTCATCATCTTCCTGGGTACGCCTCGCTATCTAGTCGGTCTTCATGAGGTCGGTCATGATAGTCATTTGAACTGAGAATGCTTCTGCCGATCTGACAATGCCCGGTCATCCGAGCCAAAGTGGTCGGTCACCAATCATCAAGTATTCGGTCTCTACCTGTTGGCTTTACGACACTCATGTGGTCGGGTCGGTATTAATGATCTCGATCAAGAAGGGAATTACCCTTTTTAACTCTGCTGTACTCCTTAAATAACATAGGACCTGAAAACACCATCAACATTATTATTATTATTATTATTATTATTATTATATTATTATTATTATTATTATTATTATTATTATTATTATTGCTGCGCTGTGCAGCATTACTTCCACACGGTGCAGCAGTTGCTACAATGTGTAGCAGGCTCACTGCTGCACTATGCAGTAACATATAATAATAAAAAAATTATTATCTGTAACATCCCAAATTTTTCGGGACAATTCTGGAAGGTTCCCGGACTGAAGTTATAGTCTCGGAATAGGATGATGATGAAGAATAAGAGTTCAAGCGAGGATATATGGATTAAAATAATATAAGTGATGATTTGTCGCTTTAGAAGACGTGTCGTTTCAAAGAAATCAGATACGCGATTTTTATTAAATGCAAAAAGTTTGCGGTTTCGGTCACAGAATGGGCAAACGAACTCCGATTGCGTTGATTCTTGAACCATCAGACTCATTTTTCTGAGACGAATAACTTTCGTGTTGAACATTTTTCAAAATTTACATCGGAAGGGCTTCAAAAATAAGAAATGCTAGAAAGTTCCATGATAGGGATCTCATTGAAATTTTTCAGGGGCCAGAGTGTAATTTTTCGAAATTTTCTATGAATAACCCATGGTTTCCAGAAATTGCAAATATGGCATAACTTCCCAAAGTCTCCAAGTTGGCTCCCCACCCCCCAAAATTCGAGTTGCTGGTTTATGGCTGCGCCGGTGGCCAGCCGACCACTGCCGGCCGACGCACCGGTGCAGGGGGAGTGTCCGGCCACCATGCATCCGACGGTGGCCGGCGACGGTGCAGAAAACGCCGGAAACGGCGACGAGAAGGAGAGTGACGCGCGTGAAATGGGTTTCGCGATCCCGGCTCACCGGTTCGTTTCATGGCCCGAGCCACCTGCCAAATCGAAGCCCTCGACAAGTACTACAGGATGATGGTGATGGTTTTCCCGATCCGTGCTCGGTGGCACGTAAAACAAGGAAGGAAGATTTGGATTAATAGTGACCCACGGTGAACAGTAGCTCCGATCGGAATTCCATCGACACCAGCGCGTTCGTATGGCCGTTGGGAGTCCGAATATGCCGTCGGAATTTCGGTACGACTCTCCTTTAAAAATGCGTTATTTTAAAGTTTATCGATTTATATTCGGATGCTTCCAGTAGTTCCGTAGTGTAGCGGAATAAATTAGATCGATCCGGTAGAATTATCGAGTTTCCGGTAAAACAGAATTTCTCGCGCGGCTATGGTATAACGACCGTGATCATGAATATGACATATATATGATAGTATGAAGATAATTAAATAGTTTCGGATATATTCGGAGGGTCCGAGACCCTTCCGTAGCGTTTGCGAAAACTTTTCCGCAAGATTTGCCGCAAACGCGTAAAATGATAATATAAGTTATCTAGTTAGTTTAGAATAGTATAGAAAGGCATATTAGAGTAATGAAGTTTAACCGTAGTATCAGAGAGGATTCGTGTATTCCGGAAAGGTCCGAAAGTTTTTATAGATGAGTTGAAAGTTTCGCAAATAGCAATTCTGACCTTGTGTTGTTATTTGTTTTGACAGATCGGACCAGGATCATGATTGTCCACGTAGCCAGGTAAGTAATCCATGCGATGATTATATATATGCAAATAAGATACTAGTAAGCCTAAGATTGAAAAGTATAAGAATGATAAAGTAAATATATATACAAGAAACATTAGCAAATACTTATGAGTCTAATATAATGATACTTGGGATTGGGGGCTGTAGAAACTACATCATAGGGAATGGGATTAAGGATTAAAGTATCATAATTTATAAGGAAGTAAATGTTTATGTACAAATCCATGTACAAGAATACAAAAACAAGAACATGAATGTACACACAGATAAGTAAAAGTATGTAAGTTGCATGAAGAAATAAGTAAGTATATAAGTACAAAAGCGGGTAAGTATGCGCTGAGAAATAAGTAAGCTTGTATATAGTAAGTGTGTATGCCAATGTGGATTGATGTAATTTTGGTAGCATGTATGTAATGAGTTTAAGCGTGATAGATAAGTATATAGAATGTAAAGATAAGTTTTGTATGCTTAGAGAGGTGCATGTATATGAATAATTTCAGTGTAATATGGATATACATGACTTAATACATATACATAATTGATAGTATAAGAGATGCATATGCATATTCATATGTTCTGATTTTCAGAAGTAAGTTGAGATATGAATGTTTTTGAAACTCAAAAAGGGTTTTAAAGAAAAGTTTCAAACGTTTCGAAAGAAAAGTATTTCAGAAAATATTTTCTTACAGTCTTGAGATTTAAACATGAGTTTTATGTTTTTCGGGGCATGAAGTAAAACCTCACCCCAGTATGTAGACCCGGCCGCGGAACCGAACCGAACCGGCCGGTTCCCGATTCCACACTTAAGTGGAACCGGAACCGTAAACCGAACCGGTCGGTTCCAGTTCGGTTACGGTTCCCCTTTTGGTTTTTTTTTTAATAATAAATTTTAAAAAATAGAAATTTTTTTTTTATAATCGTAAGGTTTTTTCAAACTATCACATCATTTTTATAGAATTATTTTTTACAAAATTCTTTTAACATATAATCCTTTTTATAGCCAACTCTTGACTAGTGTTTTCTTCATATAAGCGATGTGGGATATTTGTTACTTGGCTATTGTGTCCCACATCGCTTATATAAAGAAGTCAATACCAAGAGTTGGTTATAAAAAGGAGATTTTTAAACCTCCTTAAAAATTGACTATTGTGCTCAAGGTTGCAATTTTAAACCTCATTATTATTAATAAAAAAAATTGAGATTTACTTGTGGAACCTTACGGTTCCAAGTAAATAATTTTTTATTTTTTTTTACTTTCGGTTCCAACCGAAACCGTACGGTTCAGGTTGGAACCGCTGGAACTATTCGGTTCTAGCGGTTCCAACCGGTTCGGTCGGGGTGAGAACCCTAACCGAACCAGTTAGGTTTCGGTTCGGTTCGGGAACCGGAACCGGTTGGAATCGGAACCGTCCGGTTCCAACCGGTTCGGTTCTGGTTCCGAACCGGAACCTCGGCCGGGTCTAACAGTATGTAACTATTACAGTTGGAATTGACGGATACAAAGGACATGTGCACATGTAGGGGTAGAATGGCGGCTTAGGATCGTGTACATGGTCCCTATTATAGAGCTTGGGCAGTAGCATTGATCCGCTCCCCCAGTTCTAGTGGTGGTTACGTTGCAGTTGAGCTGTTGTCCTGGACGTGACTACACCCAGTTGAGTTGTTGTTCTGGGTGTAGGGCTCTACGTTGCAGTTGAGTTGTTGTCCTGGACGTAGAGCACCACCAGCTTCAGAGATGCCCAGTTGAGTTGTGGTCCTGGGCATAGAGTACATCCAGTTGAGTTGTGGTCCTGGATGTAGAGCAATTTTTTTTTTTAGTTTTCAGGTTTTCAGTACACAGTTTTCAGATTTTCAGTGCCTAGATTTCAGAAATCAGATTATAGTAAACAGTTTTCAGAAACAGAATTTAGAAACAGTTTTTCATATTTCAATTTTCAGTTATAGTTTCCAGAAAGAGCTTTTTGGAAAAGAAAGTTTCCAGAAACAGTATTTTTATAAGAGATACAGGATTTTAAGTAGAAACTGGTTTTCAGCAAAAAGTTATTTAGAAAGGGTTTTCAAAAAGTATTTTCTGTAAGCATAACATGTTAGAATAGAGTATGGTTTACAGATCATGCATATAATCATGTATTCTAGTAATTCATCTGAGATGCATAAAGTTGATGTTAATGCATGATAGCGTTGAGGTATGATAACATGACTATATATATATATATATATATATATGAGTACGTGATTGATAATAGTTTGTGAATAGAAATGGTATTTTATATTACCGATTTGATGATATTTCAATGAAATAAAAGAAAGATAACTATATTAAGTGTCCCAACCTAGCTGACAAAGAATGAATAGGATAGTTGAAAGATAGCTGAGTAGCGCAGTAAAAGCGTGAAGAGTTTTGATAAGGCTGTTATTGATATAGAGACTTGACACGTTTAATATGGATGTATGGAAATATAACTAGTGAACAGAACCTGAGATAAGTGTGATCAGACAATGAGTTTTTATAAATGACATGGTTGTCAGTGATATGAAAATTTGATATATATATGTGTATATATATTAAGATGTTTAAACTATAAACGATGAACATAATTTAAAGTATGTGAGTAATCAGATAAAAGGATCAGTAACAAGTAATATGTTTGTAAATGTAATACCTAGATAGTTAGCTCAATCCTAATACTTAGTTTGCTTGGCCATATAGACAACTCAAGTAAATTCAGAAATGAAATTCAGACTTTGTGTGTGCTTGACGCTTAAATTATGAGCATGGTTACTTACTGAGACTTAAGACTCACACCACAATAGTTTGTTAGTTTTGCAGGTCAGTAGCAGTCAGACTGAGCCAGCAGGATGTTAGTGAAGACCTTGAGGACAATGGATCGCCCCAATTGCAGTCAAGAGAGTCTTGGAGTCCTGGGTCGAGTTATGGGTTCTCACCCTTGTATTTGTATTTGCATTTGTATCTCATATGTAAGAGTTATGTAATAGCGTAGTTTTATTTTGAGTTCTGGCCGGAGGCCAAGTATTTACACTTTGATCATTGAGTTCTGGCCTGAGGCCAAGTTGATGGTTGCATATGTTGAGTTTGCATGAGCAGGTTATCTCAGGGTGCTGGCCATAAGCCAGGTGGCATGATGTTTTGCATACATCGTGCCGAAATTTCGTTAGAATCAGAGGCTTATGGAGATGGGTTTTCCTGTCTCCTGCCGGTAACATCCTGGCCTAGGCGGGATGTTACATTATCTCATATATAATATCATCTTTCGTCCTCTGTCCATCAGCTTGAACTTGATCTCCAATGAAAATAAATTACAAATAAATTTATAATTACAGGGAAAAAAAGTCATTTAATTTTGGGTTTACATATCCAATACATAAAAATTAAAATCCTAATGCAAAGTCAACCATATAATTAACAATTAATATCCATACATTTGTGTGGTTAAGACTTGCTATGATACCATTTTATTAGGGCGGATTCGGATCCTCTAGAGTCGGATAGGGTCCGGCGCTATGGAAACAGGTCAAACAATCGGATATAGAACATGAGTATATTTTTAAATAATAAATATAATAATATACTCCATTACGAGTTCATAGAAAAAAAAATCAAGGAAGAATCGAAGTCCCGAAGTTCAAAAATGGAAGAAAATAAGATTCAGCACGAGCACTGTAGTGCCCAACTTTTTTTTTTGAAATATTGTTCCTTATGTATCACCTCTCTAGTTTACAGAGTGCTGATTTTAAGGGTTTTTCACCCAACATATTTAAAATCTTTTCCAAATAATTTCAAACACCCAAAATCTAATTTTTAACATCAAAACTAACATCAACACACTTTAAACACATCTAAAATAATTAAATAACAAAAAACATGTTTTTAAAAATATCAAATATTTTTACAAAACATAAATGTATTTAAAATGCATAACTTATCCATACCAAACAAAAATCCCACAAAAAGGTAACCCATGAATAATTCTAGGTCACTTAAAGGTGGTCAAGTGATTCTAAAATGGTAAAGCTCCAAGCTTTCATCTAGTATAACATCCCCATTTTGGAGATGCTACCGGTAGGAAATAAGTCGTCATATCCCCCTGAGTCTCTGAGTTCCTGACTATGGACAACACTATTACTCCATCTCAAACATAAACTCATATATAGGACCATTTCCCAAATCAAAGACGTATAATGCATAATAAAACATATAATTATATACTCAACATTACTTCTCTTTACAACTTTATTCATGATCACTTTTAAAATATTTTACTATACAAATAATTGGTACTTGACTTTACTTTGACTCTAATTGAACTGTATCTCTGACTGGACCTGATGGACTCAACACCCTAGTGAATGCCATCAGTATCCATCATCTCGAGCTCATCCTCCAGGTAACCTGCAAAAAAGGAAAATGGGAGTGAGGGGTTAGATCATTTGAACGACCTAGTGAGTGGTCAGTTTAAAACGGGAACTGAATTTCTTTATAAAATATTCATTTATTCTAAAATCGAAATAATCTTCAAGAAAACGGATCTTTTCTGAAATCTCAATCGTATATGAAAAAAATCTATTTTTATGAAACTTTTCTGAAACTCTTTTCTGTTTACAAAACTCTGAATTTATGGAAACTAAGTTCTTTCTAAAACTCTTTCATAAAACTGTTTCTCTGGAAAATTTTTCATAAAAATATCCTTTCTGAAACCATATTTCTGAAAATCAATTTCTGAAAATTTGATGAAAACCTGACGCATGGGCATTACATATCACTATCCCCCATACGCCTAAACTAGTGGTCTTGGGCGTTACGTCTCGTCGCACCGCAAGCCACTGAACTAGATCCAGGTGTGCTTATCCATGCTATAATACTGACCCTAAATCTATGGTCTAAAGGTGTTACATCTCGTCGACCCTTAGTCCTGAAATCTAGGATCCATGGGCATTACATATTTTTGTCCCATAGTTTTGCTCTACATGTGCACATGCTTAATCTGTCAACTCTAGTAACCATTAATTCCATAAGTCACATATGAGGTGGATTTTTCCCTCATGCCTCCAAAAATCATACTTTTAAAATCAACATTTTCTAAAACATTCTTATTCATAAAATAATTGAAAATCATTATGGCTAATGCCCTATGTCCTGGAAAATAAATCTTAATAAAAAAATAAGAAAAATCAATATGAGAAAAGGGTCTACTCACAGATTTAGAATCTCACTGGCACTTCTTTCCTTCATCGAAGAAAATCATGGTTCATGCCGACAATCAATAATCGAGAAACTTAATTAGCATATAAAGTGTGAAACATGCTTCGTGTAACATCCCAGATTTTCGGGACTGTTCTGAAAGATTCCCGGACTGACGTTATAGTCCCGGATCAGGATGATAATAAGGAAATAAGAGTTCAAGCAATGTTATGTGGGTCGGAATAATATAAATTGAAGAGTTTTCGCATTAGAAGACGCGCCGTCTCAAGGAATCAGTTACGCGATTTTTATTATAGCGTAAAGTTTGCAGTTTTGGTCATGAAATTAGCAAAAAAAAACTCTGATTTCGTTGATTCTTGAACATCGGACTCGTTTTTCTGAGACGAACACTTTCATGTTGAATACCTTTCAAAAATCATGCTAGAAGGGCTTCAAAATCGTAGATTTCCGAAATTACCCTTATAAGCGGGGGCATTTTGGTAATTTATGGGTGATGATATTTTGTATTATTATTATTATTACTACTCATTTAGGAAATAAAAAAATTTGGAAAAGAAAAAGGAGATACAAAAAAAAAACAAAAAACAAAAAACAAAATAAGAAGAGAAAGCAGGGGTGAAATGGCGTGAGGAGAGAGAAAGGGAATAAGGTGGCACCGACGGGATTCCGACAACCTTCTGGCGGTGCACCGGTGGGGTTGGGTTCGTCCGTTGAAAGGGAACAAGCCGGTGACCGGCATCGGCCAAATAGCGCCGGAATCGGAGAGAAGAAGAAGAAAACAGTCGCGGCTTTGGGTTTCACAAATCTGGCTCGTCGGTTCATTTCACGGCCCGAGCCACCTACCAAATCGAAGCTCTCGATGAGTACTGCGTGTATGTAGAGTCAGTTTCATCGAACAGCGACCGGTTACACACAAAACGAGGAAGAAATATACGCGTATACTGTAGTACCCAGATGAACAGTAGCTCCGATCGGAATTCTGATGACACCAGCATGTTCGTATGGCCCTTGGGAGTCCGAATATGCCCTCAGAATTTCGGTACGACTCTCCGTTAAGAATGTGCTATTTTAAAGTTTACAGTTATATATTCGGATGCTTCCAGTAGTTACGTAGTGTAAAGAATTGACATGAATTGAATTGGATGTGATTTAATATATTAAAATGATGAATGTGGTAGAATCCGGACGGAAACAGAATAAATTAGATTGATTCGGTAGAATTAGCAAGTTTCCGGTAAAACAGAGTTTCTCGAGCGAATATGGTCTAATGACCGTGATCATGAATATGACCTAATTATGGTAGTACGAAGATAATTAAATAGTTCCGGATAAGTTCGGAGGGTTCGAGACCCTTTCGTAGTGTTTGCGGGAATTTTTTCGTAAGATTTACCTCAAACACGTAGAATGAGAATCTAAGTTATCTGGCAAGCGTAGAATGGTATAGAAAGATATATTAGAGTAATGAAGTTTGAACCGTAGTATCGGAGATGATTCGTGTATTCCGGGAAAGTCCGGAAGTTTATATAGATGAGTTGAAAGTTCCGCAAATAGCGGTTCTGACCTTATGTTGTTATTTATTTTGACAGATCGGACCGGAATTATGAGTTTCTGCCTAGCCAGATAAGTAACTCATGCGATGATACTTGTGCTATGTGTTTTGTTCCAATTTAGATAGTAAAGAAATGCTATGAGTATAGGGATAACCATATAGTATAGTGTGTGTGTGTGTATGTGTATATATATATATAAATGCAAGTAAGATACTACTAAGCCTAAAATTGAAAGTAGAAGAACGATAAAGTATTTTGTGTATACATGAAATACGAGGAAATACTTATGAGTATAATGTAATGATACTTAGGTTTGGGGGTTGTAGAAACTACAACCTAGGGATTGAGATTAAAGTTTAAAGAATGATAAATTGTAAGGAAATGAAAATATATGTACTGGTGCTTGTAGAACACAAAAACGAGAACACGAATGCATACATGTATAAGCAAAAGTATATATGTTACATGGAGAAATAAGTGTTTTTGTGTGTGTGTGTGTATATATATATATATATATTGCTTGTATGTATTTGATTAAGCAAAAACATATGTTTCGATATTTGTAAAAGTATGCAATGAGAAGTCAACACATAAGTAATAAATATATGAGCATTTATACTTTGGGAACTTAATATGATAGAGAATTTAAAGGATTTGTAATTTCAGTATATGTGTATAGAGAGATGTAGCAATAGAACCTTGTATGTATATACATATACAAGTAAGGAATAAGTTATTATAAATTATATGAGTATATATATTGTTGGCATGATGAATGTACGTTACTTTAAGTTTGTCTGAGTGTGAGCAAAGTATACTGATTATATTCTGAGCATATACATAATAAAACTATTGTAGATGGAAGTCTGCAAGGATTAGAATTCATATATCATTAATTCCTCATTATGCATGAATATGTACATGCACATGTGTGAAATTGTAAGAAAGCATGGCTATGATAGGAGGAAGCATGAGAAATGCATATGCGTGTGTGTGTGTGTTAAGATTTTCAGCAGTCGAGCAAAAGATAAGAATGTTTTCAAAAATTCAAAATGTTTCAAAGAAAAGTTTCAAATATTTTAAAAGATAACATATTTCAGGAAATATTTTTACAATTTTGAGACACCGTATATGATTATATGGTTTTCGGGGCATAAGGTAAAACCTCACCCTAGTATGTAACTATTACAGTTGGAATTGACGGATACAGAGAACATGTGCACGTGTAGGGCCAGGATGGCGGCTTAGGATCATGTACTTGGTCCCCTAGTTTAGAGCTTGGGCGGTAGCATTGATGCGCACCCTCAGTTCTAGTTGTGGCTACACTGCCAGTTGAGCTGTTGTCCTGGTGTAAGAGCTCTACGTTGCCAGTTGAGCTGTTGTCCTGGACATATGGCACCACCAACCTCAGAGATGCCACAGTTGAGTTGTTGTCCTGGGCATCGAGTATCATCGGTTTTCAGATTTCAGACTTTCAGTACACAATTTTTAGATTTTCAGTGCCTAGATTTCAGAAATCAGATTATAGTACACGGTTTTCAGAAACAGGATTTAGAAACAGTTTTTTCAGATTTCACGTTTCAGTTACAGCTTTCAGAAAGAGCTTTTTAGAAAAGAAAGTTTTCAGAAACATCGGTTTTATAAGAGATTCAGAATTTTAATGCAGAAATCAGACTTCGAGTAAAGTTTTCAACAAAGTTTTTCAGAAAGAGTTTTTACAAAATAAAGGCATAGCATGTTAAAGTAAAGTATGGGTTGGCAATTGCCATATAAATCATGTATCTTAGTAACTCATCTGAGATGCATATAGTCGATGTTAATGTGATATAGCATGATTACATTTAATGCATATAGCTAACATTGATGCATGATTTCATTATTCTGTTTATATGTATTTGTGGATGATGCATGTATGAGATGTAGGGCTACATAAGAGATTCTCCTGGTGAATATTTATGCATGATTATATAATTGCATTCATACATGTAAGCATGATCTAAGTAATATGATAAATATTTGAAAGAAAGAATATTTAATTTTCTAACTTGATGATATTTCAAGGAATGTAAGAGTAAGAGGTTATAATGAATGCCGGAACTAGATCAAAATAAGTATAAAGAAAAGTGGAAAGATATTTAAGTAACGTAGTGGAAAACGTAATGAGTCTTGGCACAACAGGTGAATTTATGGAGCTTAATGACCATATTATAGTTGTTTAAAGTATAAGTAAGAAACAAGATGTAAGGGTGTGTGTGAATTAGAACAGAAAGTTTGTAATAATGTGGTAATGTCTGAACATGGATAAGAGTTTTATAGTTAACTCAGAATCGAGAATTATATGTGACTACGGTTATTAATAGATTAAGAAACAGACTTTGTATGAGTTTATATGCTCAAGTTATGAGCATGATTACTTACTGAGTCGTATGACTCACGCCACACAGTTTGCTAGTTTTGCAGGTCAGTAGTAGACATACTGAGCCAGCAGGATTTTTGGTGAAGACTTTGAAGCCAATAGATCTCCCCTAATTGCAGTCAAGAGAGTCCTGGGTCGAGTTATGGGTCCTCACGGCCCTTGTATTTGTATTAGCATGTATATATCATATGTAAGAGTTATGTATAGTATAGTTTTATTTTAAGTTCTGGCCGGAGGCCAAGTTATTACATTTTGTTCGTTGAGTTCAGGCCTGAGGCCTAGTTGATGTTTGCATATGTTTTGAGTTGCTTAACAGGTTGTCTTTTGGTGCTGGTTATAGACCAGGTTGCATGATGTTCTGCATACATCATGCTGAAATTTCGTCAGAATTAGAGGCTTATGGAGGCAGGATTAGCCTGTCTCCTACCGGTAACATCCTGGCTCAGGCGGGATGTTACATTTCGGAACTAGGCTAAGCTTCTCAATTCAACTAATATATATACACCATATGATGTATTATGCTTGTGACATGTCTTAATGCATGTATATGTGCCGATACGAAACCCTTAGGGTGGCCTATAATATCTTAAGTTGAGAATGAAATGAAACTGTTTCTGTTACACGTCGCGACGTCCAAACAATCAGACCGAGGTAGAAGCAATTTATGTTTCGTGTCGCGAAGCTGTGTGCTTCGCGTCACGACTCCCACATGCCCAGACTCGAGGTAGAGAGCATTCTTATGATCATCGTCATGACGCCAAACATTGAGTGTCGCGACGCCCACACGACCATCCTGAAACAGAGGGCATCTCCCAAATTGGCGTCGCGACACTAGCCCATACGTGTCGCGATGTTGGCCTGATTACAGGCCAATATTCAACTATTCACTGTCAAATTCCAAAAATGCAACACCAACACCCCACTCTATTACATTCACATAAACCCTTTGTTAAATTTCAACACTCATCCATGCTATATCAATATTCCACCATCAAATCAACTCTCTAATCTCATAGACCTTAATTCAACTCAAAGTTGGATATTTCTTAATACAATCAATTTCCTAGTTCATTGGTCACCTCAATGCAATCACTAGTATGCCATCAATACTATCATAACGTCACTTCATCAAAACGTTATAATCCAAACTTTGGGTCAAGATTTCTTACCTTGAATTATACTTCTTTTTATCCATTAGAATCTACAAGCCTTCCTTTCTCCTTTCTAGACTTGCCTTGTGTTGGATTCTCTCTATCATTCTTCCAAATTTCTTATGGAATAGAAAATATCTCTCTCTCCCTATAACATCCCACCTTAGCAGTGATGTTACTGGCAAGAGACAGACTAAACACATCTCCATAAGCCTCTGATTCTAGAAAAATTTCAGCATGATGTATTCGTAATATCACGCAACCTGGCCTATAGCCAGCATCCATATATAACATAAATATAAAATCTCGGCCTCAGGCCGGTATCTCAACATCAATGCAATCTAAGAGTCCAACTAAAATACGATGAAGACATAATACAACCAGGGCTTTATGCCCGAAAGTACGTATATACAAAAACTTTTCTAAAATAAATTGGTGCTCAGCACGTTACAACTTATACAATCTAAAACATAAACTACTAGACTTTTTATTTCCCCCAAGACCTGGTGACTGGTTGACTGCAACGCTGCTACCCGACTGCTCCGCAACTCTGCAATCCACGGTCGACCATTTAGGTCGCTAACCTGCAAAACTCAAACACTATGGTATAGTGAGTCATAAGACTCAGTAAGTAACTATGCTCCTACCTTGAGCATCGTACACAAGCAAGATTTGTATTCCAGTTTGCATATTATTTCGGGGATTTCTAAGTGATTCACACATTCTCTAAATTACCAGCTGTTCATACTGTCTGTTTCCTAGCCGATTGGCAAATATTCTGTTTCTTATATTCCTCTTATGTGAACATCCACACTTTTATCTCGTTCTATTTTCTTGTGTCATGCTGCCTTGCTTGTTCGCTTAAAATCATTGTATACATACAAATATCAATCTTACATATATCATCGTATCATTCATTCTATCATATATATACTCATATCGTCTTCATATTAATCATATATCAACGATTTGAAGTCATATGTACAAGTCACTTACACCTATATATATATAACGCATTCAAAATCATTTTAGTTCACAACATACGTCAATCATATTCATTTTTGTTCTTTTAACCATTTCCTTTGTTTTTAACTATATAAGCTACAAAATGTAGTTCCTCTTTAACTTGAATAATTCAATAACCAATGATCATCCACATTTATCCTTACTTATGATTTTTACCTCTATCTAGCATACTTAACACATTCATGATGTCACATATATAACATTCATGACATATCATATAGCAGTATTCACATACATATATATATCATCTTCTTATCTTCTTATCTTTCTTTTACTTCGCTACCTTAAGCTCAAGTGAAGTATCAAAGTTATCTTCTTACCATTCTATTTAACATATCATCGATTTATCATATGCAATCCGTATTATTTATATAAACGGAAAATATGCATCTCATCATCATATGTATGCATTAGTGCTGGTTCGTGCAAGCAATGCTCGTATAGAACCCATTACCTATTTTAGAACAGGTATGGAATGGATTCCATCCGAACGAATCCTATCCAGTACCTCTACCATGCAACATACAATCGTCAACATATATACACACATAAGTAACAATATCATCGTGCTCAAACATCATATGCATGAATCACACGAACATTAAAAAGCTTTAATTCATATTGACATCTCATAACTTCACTTTGCTTGGAAAGTTTCTCTCTCTTTAGAAAACTCACAATTCTTTATATTACATTCCATTTAGAAAACTTTCTTTTAAAAAAAATCCTTTTCGAAAAACTCATGTTTGAAACTCTCTTTCTTTTTATGCTCTAGAAAACTCTTTTACTAAAAATTTGCTATCTGAAAATTCATTTATGAAAATCTTTCTTTTTCTTGTACTTACTTCTCTAAAACCGTCTTTCTAAGTTCTTCTCTAAAACTCTTTTCTAAAAACTAAAATCTGAAATCTTTTTTTTTTGAAAACCTAATCTCCGCCCATAGGCGCATCTTTGCCCGAAGGCGCATCTCCGCCTGAAGGTGCATCTCTGCCCGAAGGCGCATCTCCGCCCAGGAATATACCATCTGAGCGCTGAGGATCTATGGGCGTCCCCCAGTCCTCCACATGTGCACATGTATCTGAATCTGTCAATCCCAAGTCCCGAATCCATATGAAATCCGTCAATTCCATAATTATTCATAAAATCTCACTAGAATGGGTTTATACCCCGATCCCGATAAAATCCATTAAAGCATTTGTCTTGAAAATATTTAAAACTGTTAAAATGCTTTAAGCTTTAAAATCAATTTTAAATGCAATTCAGGAAAGATTACCCAATATGCATGTTCAATGCATTATGCTTTTATTCACTCAATACATGCTTCATGCTTACTTATACTCTATATGCTACTGCTATCACATATGCACATGTATGCATGCAAACATACATATTCATAACTCATACTTATACATATACTCAAATAAAGTCAATTTCTAATTTCTCATATCATACACATACTTATATATATGCTATCATATACACACATAAATTCATAACATACAACGGTGTGCTTAATCACACTACCTGCTTCCATTCGTATAGGTTTATACTTAAACTCATATACTACGAAATGTGTCTATTTATCATTCTTACACACATATCATCATACCATTATTTGATTCGATGATCACAGTCAAATCACGCATTCACCCATGTTCACATATCAATCACATTCCATGGTTCGCATTCAAGTTTCTACATATATTTATAGCACGTACCTGTGTTCCATATTTACCTCACATTCTAAGCATTGCCACAATTAATCATACATCATATCTCATACCAGTGCATTCATATTGAAATTAATTCACGCTATGAGAAAATACATTCTCATCATAAGTATAAATATTCTCAACATATACAAATATACATATTCATGCTATATCCAATACATGGATAAACCCACTCAATAAAATGGCATCATTATATATTCTCGTATTCGTAACTCCATACAAGTTTTACTTTCATAGTCTATTATTTATGTTTTTGAAATCTCCAGAGTTTATATTAAATGTCCAATTTCACATGCAATCAAAATACTTGTACATAAAACAAAAACTTACTATATACAAGCTTACTTATTTCTCTGTGCATACTTACCCTTTTTTGTACTTATATGCTTACTTCCTTATAATTTATCATCATTTAAACTTTAATCTCATTCCATATGGTGTAATTTATACAACCCCCAAACCCAAGTATTCTTATGTTACACTCATAATTATTTGCTCACATTTCATTTATACACAAATACTCTAAGGCTCACTATTATCTTACTGCTTATATATACATATATTCTTCATGTTTTAGGGTTACATATATCTTTATAAAATTTCTTTATTATCTAAATTCAAACAAAACACGTCTCAAGTATTCATCGCATAGGTTACTTACCTGAAACTCCTACGTTATCCGAATTTGATACTTTCTATTATCTCCATGAGGTATCCAAAGCATGTACACATTAACTCCACTTCTTTGATTCACAAGTATATCAAACTCATCAGTGTCAGAATACTCATTCACTTTATCATATTATGCACTTTGTTTTCCCTATGCATTCATCATTAACACACATTCTTCATCTGCTTCACAAGTCATCACACAATGCATTAGCATATACATTTGTTACTACCAATCGTTATCCAATTCACAAATACACAAACCTCATTCCATTATTACCCAATTCGGCTATTATACATATTTTCAAGTTTAGCACTTTGTAATTCATCTTCATTTTCATGCAAATCATTCCCACAAACATATATCAAACTTGATCAAACCATAAAACACAACTTACTAATTTTTGCCATGTTTTCCAGCAGTGTTACAATCTAAACAGGTGTCGGTTTCTTCATCATTTCAGGAGTAATTTAATTCCAATTGAAAAACCACTTTACAGGCGTTTAGTTAACACCTAAATGAACAAAACGCATACTTACCACTTAGCCTAATTCAGCTCCTAAGGTCCTCATATTAATTGATTTATAGTTAGCTGCCTGTATGAAAATCTGACAGAACCAGCCCAAATCATCATGCTATAACTTTTTCAATACTCAATATTTCAAAAAACCAATTTACAGGCATATATATAAGACATAAAGCAATAAGTTTGTTTTTAAACTTTTTCTAATTCCTCTTCCAAGGCCACACAAAGAAGAGTACAAACCAGACCTACTGTTTTAACAAAACTGACCAATTTATTACTTTTGCATTTTCCATTCCAATCAAACAAAAAAATTATTTTGTGTTCATATCATCATACAACACTCATTAAATATTAAAAAGTCAATAAATCAATAAAATCACCACTCACTTTCAAGCTCATAATGTACATTCAATCAATACCAAAGTTATAACCATGTTATTCATCCATTAATAACAACCTAATCATGCCATAACTTTTATCAAATCCAAAAATCAAAAAACCCCCCAAATTCTAGGGTTCAAAGTTTCAAATTTTGGGGGGAATAAATCATGTTCAAAACTAAAAATTACAAGAAAGAAAGGGTGTAAAACACTTACATGCTTCATTGAACACTTGATTCCTTCCATTTTGCATGAGAAATTGATGGAAACATGAAGAAAGTATGAAGATGGCATGAAGAAGAGAACAAATTTCAAAATTTTGGGGCTAGATGAAAGAGAATAAGTGAATAGTATCTGATTTATACTTGGGGACATATTTTTACTTTGTTGGTGAGTGGCTTTTATTGTGCCAAGTGTCACTTTCTTATTTGTTCTCGGATTTATGCAGTGACAGCCACTTTGCACATATTTTGACCTATTTCTGATCTTATTTTGAACATGAAAGATGTGCCTCTATGTCTTCCCTTCGAAACGGTATATTACTCGTCAGAATCGGAGTTAAAATGAGAAGAAGTTATGGCTATTTTACTAACAGCTATTCAAAATAGAAAATTAACAGAAGAAAGTCAAAACTTGAAAATTTATACCGAGTCTCCGGTCGGGATTTCTAAGTCATGAAAATTACTTTCATACCCTAAAATGAATATTAACATGCTTCGCATAATTATTTACTGTGCTGTGCAGGTTATGAATGACCGGGATATTACACTCTATCTCCCTCATTTTCGGCCATCACAAGGACTTTGGGGTTTATATGGCTTTTATTTCTTTCTTGATTTGTTTAGTATTTTCTAGATAAGTCTAGGGGGTTTGAGATATATTTAGGGCTATTGGGCCATTTAGATCTATTGGACCAAATTAAGAAGGGTAATAGGCTCTTGGGTCAAAATGTTATTCCCTTTTTACTCTTCATTTCAGTCACAGTGCAGAAGGTATGGAGGAATGACCACATTCGACCTAGTTTTGTTCAAAATTTGAAAAAATATTCAACAAAAACGTTGTAGATCTACGTCTTATCTTTTTGGCGATATAAAGTTCATAAAAATTAGAGATTTTATGAGAAAGGTAGGGCCCAAATACTAAGGACTGTCCGAATTGAACCTTAGAATAAATTTCGTATCGGAACTGCAAGAAATTTATCAAATGTTCAAAAAATAATTTCACAAGCACATACATGCTTTAACATGATGTATATTATATATTACATCATCTATAACATATTAGTCATTGGAATTTACCGGGGTGTTATATTTTCTCCCCCTCTTAAATATGATTCATCCTTGAATCCCTTCCGAGGTTTAACTTGTAGGTTCGCCTTGGTTTGAGGACATCTGTATCTCTGCTATTGTTATACTCCTTAAATTCCTTTCTTCTCTTCTGCTCAAGAACTTAATACTATGACGTCTGGGAATCTATTATTCTGGTACTCTTCATTCGATTCATATGGCTGAAAGCTTAATCATTGGGAGTCATTCAGAAACTCTTTTTCTCGTGTGGAAACGAAGTCCGTATAATGTATCTTGTTTACATAGAGGTGTAAATCCTTCATGAAACTTATCATTCTTGGAATTTATCTATTTCTTATTCTAAACTTCATGATATCCCGAAAGATGTGTTAGAGGTACTCTATCTCTTATGACCTGACCTTAGGTTTTTCTCGAACTGGTGGCCAAGTGAATTGTCTTTTCTGTCTGATACCCTGTGACTATATTTCACTTCATCTCGCCTTTTTCTTTAAATATTTAATATTTCTTAAGACTTCTCAGACGGTCCCTCATTTACTATTGCTTTCACACAAGTATGCTTAACTTGTAGTTCCTTAACAGAATTTTTAATGCATAAGTGCTAATGTGGTTGTACCATCACTTAGCAGTAGTTAGTCTTTATAGGGGATTTAAACCAATCTGATTACTACGAAGTATATTCGTACCTATGTTATACTAGTGTCATGTAACTTCATTGAATATGTATCTGAATCCTTCTCAGCTAATGCCCCCATATCTCTAATGATAGTTGTGTCTCCTATAGTAGGTTTTCCTCACGTTTTTCCTTAACTCTGGGATAAATATATTGATGAGTGGTAATTATATCACTATTTTCCACTCATTTAACTTAATATTTTGTATAATTTCTTGAGTTTTGTGAATATTTTGATGTGTTTTGTGTTATTTTGTAGATAAATAAAGTTTCAGAACATTCTGGAGGTGATTTAGGAGCCAAAACAGTGAAAAAGAACACAAAAGAGTATTTTGGTAATTTGGCGCGTCGCGACGCCTAACGTGCGCCGCACCATGCTAACGTGCGCCGGGACACATGTCAGAATCTGAGAAGTTTGACTTTGCTAACGTGCGCCAGAATTTGCTTACGTACGCCGAGCCACGTGTCAACATTACAGCCGATCTGCTAACGTACGCCGAGCCACGTGTCATCATCCTATGGTGCCGAAAATCGCCATCGCCACATGTCGACATATGTCATCCCGCGTGTCAGCCACGTCATCATACATGTCAGCAGAAGACCGAGTCAATGTGCCACGTCACCGCCACATCATCATCAGCCAATCACGAAGTGCCACGTGTCGAAATCCTACGGTGTCGACAATCACTTTCGCCACGTGTCGCCACGTCATCAGCCACATCATCATCAGCCAATCACAGCGTGCCATGTGTCGCAATCCTACGATGCCGACAATCACTTTGTCACGTGTCACCATGTCAGTGCCACATCATCGCCACGTCAGCTCAATTATTGACTCATTTATCCGAATTGCCACGTGGTAGATAAGAATCTGAAATGGACCAATCACGTGTTGACATGTCAGCGCATCGCGACGTAAGAAGAAACTTGCGCGTCGCGACGCGTGGGGCTTATTGACCCCTATAAATAGAGCTCGAAATTTCAGTTTCAGATGTACATTCTTATCTGAATTCTCTGATGTAAATATGAAGTTTTCTATCTAGTTTATTTTAATTTCAGTTTTGTAATTAATTTTAATTACGTTTTGTAATAGTAATAGTAATTTACTTTCTTTACTTTTACAGTTTTTACTATTCAACCATGAGGAAGTAACTTCCCCCTGCTATGGTAAAAGGTAATTCTTTTACTATTGCTATTTAGATTAATCTCCCTTAATTATAATATATTCATTATTAAAACTTGACTTAATAAGGATACCGCTATATTGGTCGGTTGGTAATTCATTTTAAACTGGTTTAAACCTGACTACGCAAGGATACCGCCAGATTGGTCGGTTGGTAATTAAACTTTCTTACCGCCTATATGGCAAGTTTATGGACAAATTTTGATACCGCTTATATGGCTGGTCGGACTTAATTTGACTTAATCAGGTTATCGCCTATATGGCTGGTTGGTAATATCATCACAAGTTAATATATTATATTAAGGGAGATATCTAAATTAGTAGTAGTAAAAGTATATCCTTTTACCTTAGCATTTTATTTTTGTAATTTTACTTTTCAGTATTTACTTTACCGCATTTACTTTTCAGCATTTTTACTTTATGTCTTTTATTTTACTAGCCCTAGTTATGTGTCGTAACTAAGTTAGTTATCTAAGGTAGTGATGAATTCTAATATCACCGGTTTATAAGGGGTTATTTTATAGTTTGGGTAATTTAAAGGTTTACTTATTAAGTCTTAAGCTTAATGCGTCTTGTTAATTGGCCACTAATAAGATTGATCCGGTAAATCTAAAATAAACTTGACAAATGAATTTTAGGTTTCAACCTTAGACTTAATAGCCCACGATCTTCCTTGAGGATAGATAACCCTTTAATAGATTTCCTTACAGGATAGACATATACCTGTCGGGCGGGGGTAGCCATAATTGGAACTTAAACTTAATGAATCCAGGTAATTTGGTTGACATAGACATATGGTTCAATTAGGTTAAACTGGGTGTTTGCGTCTGACCATCGACAGAGGCTTTCGCATAATTTCGTGTTCCAGGTTAGTAAACCGATTTATTACACAAACATGAAATAACCACTCCGTCTTTTAAAAGATATTAGAAAGATTCACAACCCTAGATAGTTTCCTAATATTGAATTTTCTTAAACCTACTTTTGTGCAATTTTATTTACTTGTTTTTAAATTTAAAATCATCATCATTTCAAATCAATCAATCAACCTGTTAGATACTAGTAATCATTAGACCTCATAAAATTAATAGATTAGGTATTAAGTCCTCGTGTGATCGATACTTTTTATACTACTTGAACGATACGTGCGCTTGCGTTATACGCGTGTGAAACCACCGGTCAAGTTTTTGGCGCTGTTGCCGGGGACTTATTTATCTTTCATTATTAGTTTTGGGGTTAGATACGTTACTTGTATCTAATTTCTTCTTACTTATTGTTTTTGTTTTCTTGTGTTTCAGGTTCTCAAAAACTACATGAGACGAACCAGAATCTTTGAACTCCGAACGCTCGACCCATAAATTGAAAGAACCATCAGACAGTTGAGAAGGGAAAGGCGTGAAGGCCAAGAAGCTTTAGTCAACATGGAACCTGAAGCTTTGGAGGTTGCACCACCAATACCCATTCGAGACAGAACTATTCTGGTGGTAGACAGCTTCATTTCCTGTATTGTACTTCCTCCTTTACCAGCAAATGCGTGTGACATCAAAACATGCATTCAGATGATTCAGCAATCAGTGCAGTTTGGGGGAAAAGCAACTGAAGATCCTAATACCCACATCAACAACTTCCTGGAAGTTTGCGGTACTTTCAATTACAACCGAGAAGATGAAGAAGCAATGAGACTGCGAGTTTTTCCATACTCCTTGAAGGACAGAGATAAAGCTTGGCTACATTCACTACCAGCAGGTTCCATCACAACTTGGAACACTTTAGCCACCAAATTCCTTGCAAAGTACTTTCCACCAGCCAGAACTGGAAAACTGAGGAATGACATCACATCCTTTGTACAACAAGACTCGGAAACTCTCTACGAAGCTTGGGAAAGGTACAAAGATTTGCTCTGGAAATGTCCTCACCATGAGATTCCAAAATGGCTTCAAGTCCAAACTTTCTATAATGGACTTTCTGGACTGATGAGAACCACAATCGATGCTGCTGCTGGAGGAGCTTTGATGGAAAAAAGAGAAGATCAAGCCTGAGACCTAAACGAAGAAATGGCCAACAATAATCCTTGTGGCCAACAGAAAGGAGCATGATCCAAAGAATTGCAGGAATTTATGAAAGTGGAGCCAATACAGCAGTCAACGCCAAGCTGGATCAAATATGCAAATTTATGGAGACTCTTACCACTGGATCCACAAGTTCACCATATGGAGGAGCACCAGAACCAAACCAACTTGAAGAGACGGTGAATTATGTCAACAATTTCAACAGACAGGGGAACAATCCATATTCCAACACCTACAACCTAGGGTGGAGGAATCATCCGAATTTTTCATGGAGCAACAATTCAGGGCAAAAGAACAATCAACGCATGAATTCCAACAGCAGAACTATCCACCACTTGGATTCCAGCAACAGAACAAAGGCCAGAAGTAGACAAATGAACCAGGAATAGCAGAAGTGCTGGCTCAGTTAAAAAAGTACGATACTATGTTTCAGAGCCAATATGCTTCCATCAAAGCACTGGAGAATCAAATCGGACAACTGGCCAATGCTCAGAGAAATCTTCCCAGCAACACAGAACCAAATCCAAGGAACCAAGGGAAGGAGCAATGTCAAGCCATCACCTTGAAAAGCGGTACTGAGATCAACAAAGATGTTGGAATCAAGGCAACAATTGAGGAAGTTCTAAAAGATGCAGTTCCACAGATAGAGGAAAAAGAAGCAAAGGAAAAAGAAAAAGATCAGATCACTCCACCTCCATATTTTCCACAGCGAATTCAGAAAAACAAACTAGACAATCAGTTTGCTCGATTCCTGGAGGTGTTCAAAAAGCTGCATATCAACATTCCATTTGCAGAAGCCTTGGAAGAAATGCCCAGCTATGTCAAATTCATGAAAGACATTCTTTCACGAAAACAGAGATTGGGAGATTACGAGACAGTAACATTGATGGAAGAATGCAGTGCCATCATTCAAAGGAAACTTCCCCTGAAGTTGAAAGATCCTGGCAGTTTCACTGTCCCATGCACCATTGGGGAACACTATATCGGTAAGACTTTATGTGACTTAGGTGCAAATGTTAATTTAATGCCTTTTTCTACTTACAGGAAACTGTAAATTGGAGAAGCAATGCCTACCTCAGTCTCACTACAATTGCTGATCGAACGCTCGCATTTCCGAGGTGTTGTTAAGATGTCTGGTAAAAGTCGACAAACTCATTCTTCTAGCAGATTTCATTATCCTTGACATGGAAGAAGACAAAGATGTACCTATCATCCTTGGAAGACCATTCTTGGCGACATGATGAACTGTTATTGATGTACAAAAAGGAGAACTGACCATGAAAGTTCAAGACCAAGAAGTTACTTTAATGTTTTCAAAGCCATGAAATTCCCGAGTGATGAAAAGGAAGAAGAATGTTTCAGAATTTATGTTGTTGATAGTATCATTTAGGATACTGATACAAACCCCACGGACAAACTTGAAGCTTGCATCACCAACATGACTGACAGCGAGCTAGATACTGAAATCTTGGTATGTATCAACTACCTTGACAAACCATTCCGATTCAAATCGACACCACAAGTGGAAAGCCTGGAACTACCAAAGAAAGATCGAATCAAGCCTTCGATTGAAGAACCACCACAGCTGGAGCTGAAGTTACTACCGAGCCATCTCAGGTATGCATTTCTTGGAAACTCTTCTGAATTACCTGTTATTATTTCTTCTTTACTAACATTGAAGCAGGAAGAAAAGTTACTGAGAATGTTACGAGAACAAAAAAGAGCCATTGGCTGGACTATAGCAGACATTCGAGGCATTAGTCCATCATTTTGCATGCACAAGATCCTGATGAACGATGAGTACAAACCCACAGTGGAGCATCAACGGAGACTCAATCCAATCATGAAGGAAGTCATGAAGAAAGGAATCATCAAATGGTTGGATGCTGGCATCATTTAACCCATCTCAGACAGCACTTGAGTGAGTCCTATGCAGTGTGTTCCAAAGAAAGGAGGAATCACTGTAGTCACAAATGAAAAGAACGAGCTAATTCCAACAAGAACAGTGACTGGATGGAGAGTATGCATGGACTACCGAAAGCTGAACAAAGCCATGAGGATGGACCATTTTCCGCTGCCATTCATTGATCAAATGCTGGACAGATTGGCGGGACATGAGTTCTATTGCTTTCTGGACGGATATTCAGGGTACAATCAGATTGCTATCACCCCAGAAGATCAGGAGAAAACCACTTTTACATGTCCATATGGTACTTTTGCTTTCCGCAGGATGCCATTTGGATTATGTAATGCCCCTGCCACTTTTCAGTATTGCATGATGGCCATCTTCTCAGACATGCTGGAGTAGAGTATGGAGGTATTCATGGATGATTTTTCTGTGTTTGGAGACTCTTTTGTTCACTGCTTGCAAAATTTGAAACATGTGTTACAAAGATGTGAAGATACCAACCTGGTACTCAACTGGGAGAAATGCCACTTCATGGTGCATAAAGGTATTGTTCTTAGACACCATATCTCACAAAGGAGAATCGAGGTAGACAAAGCAAAGATTGAAACAATTGAGAAATTACCTCCACCAACATCAGTCAAAGGGATTCAGAGTTTTCTTGGACATCCAGGTTTTTACAGGAGATTTATCAAAGACTTTTCCAAGATTGCTAAACCTCTATGCAATCTTCTGGAAAAAGGATATGTCTTTCAACTTCACCAAAAAAATGCCATGAAGCTTTTGAGATCTTAAGGTGATGTGCGATGCTAGTGATTTTGCTATAGGTGCAGTTTTGGGACAACACAAAGCAAAGATTTTCCACACCATTTACTACTCTAGCAGAACTTTGAATGAAGCTCAACTCAACTACACAACCACTGAAAAGGAGTTGCTCGTAGTTACTTGTGTACGCTTTTGACAAATTCTGCTCCTATCTGCTGGGTCCCAAAGTGGTGGTCTACACTGATAATTCAACAATCAAATATCCGATCACGAAGAAAGATGCCAAACCTAGATTAATCTATTGGATACTTCTTCTGCAAGAATTTGACGTGGAAATTCGAGACAGGAAAGGGACAGAGAATCATGTGGCAGATCATCTAGCAAGGCTTGAGAATGAAGAAACAGCTGGCAAAGAACTGACAATCAAAGGAACTTTTCCAGATGAACAGTTGTTTGCCATGAAGCAGCATGATGTCCCTTGGTATGCTGACTATGTCAACTTCATTGTATTAGGAAAATGGCTGTTGGAATGGACAACTCAGCAAAGGAAGAAATTCTTCAAAGAAGTCAAGCACTATGTATGGGATGAGTCGTACCTGTTCAAACGCTGTGCTGATCAATTACTGAGGCGTTGTGTTCCACATGAGGAATTCAATAGTGTTTTGCAGCACTGTCATTCATCACCATATGGCAGACACTTCAACGGAAACAAAACTGCAGCCAAAGTTCTACAATCAGGTTTTTTCTGGCCCACTCTTTTTAAAGATGCTTATCTTTTTGCTTTTCAATGTGATAGGTGCCAGAGAACAGAGAATATTTCGAGGAGAAATGAAGGACCACTGCAAAACATTCTAGAAGTGCAAATTTTCGATGTGTGGGGTATTGATTTTATGGGACCCTTTGTTCCATCATTCGGAAACATGTACATCCTGGTTACTATAGACTACGTCTCTAAATGGGTTGAAGCAATTGCACTGCCATCCAACGATTCAAAAGTGGTGATCAAGTTCCTTAAAAATAATATTTTCACTCGCTTTGGAACACCTCGGGCAATTATCAGTTATGGTGGCTCACATTTTGCAACAGATACTTTGATGCACTCCTATCCAAATACGAAGTTATTAACAAATTTGCCACATCTTACCATCCACAGTCAAATGGACAGGTTGAAGTTTCAAATAGAGAAATCAAAAGAATCTTGGAGAGATCCGTTGGATCAAATAGATGGGACTGGTCAACAAAACTGGATGATATATTATGGGCCTACCGAACAGCTTACAAGACACCTATTGGTATGTCCCAATATCGATTGGTGTTTGGGAAAGCATGTCATCTGCCATTTGAGCTTGAACACAAGGCGTACTGGGCACTGAAGAAGTTGAATCTTGATCCACAAGCTGCAGGAGAGAAAAGACTCCACCAACTCAACGAATTGGAGGAATTTCGCTTACAGGCTTATGAGAATGCCAAATTATACAAAGAAAATACCAAAAAATGGCATGATAAAAAAATAGTACACAGACAGTTGGAACCAAGGCAGCAAGTGTTGTTGTACAATTCACGGTTGAAACATTTCCCTGGAAAGTTGAAATCAAGATGGTCCCGTCCATTTGTGATCACTCAGGTTTTTCCATATGGAGCTGTTGAGTTACTGGATCCCAACACCAACGAAATATTCAAGGTTAACAGCCAGCGTGTCAAGCACTACTGGGGAGAATCATTTGAGCGACAAAAAGAAAGTGTCACACTTTCAGATCCAGCCTAACGTTCGAGAAGTCACATCTAGATGAAGACGTTAAACTTAGCGCTAGCAAGGAGGCAACCATGCAATTTTTGTATATATTATGATCTGGTGTGTTTTATTTTTGTGTGTTTAATTTTGCAGATAAAGTCATTTCATGATGGAAGAAGCTCTCGCAAATCTTCACAAGCAATTTCCTTCTCTCCCTAAAAAATCTCTGATGAAAGTTTACAAAGCATGCTTAGGACAGATGAGAATACTAACGATCCATGGTGTTCTTAATGACATTCGTTGGGTAATTGAAGCACGGGTCCGATTGGCAGGTGAGTCTTCTGACTCTTTTATTTCACATCTATCTGGTTTTGGAAGAAGCACCTATGCAAAGAAACGTAGAGCTAAGCAAATGGGTGTTTGTTACAAATGTGCACGCTGTAATTGCAATACTCGTTGTCGTTCTTTAGGAATGGTGTTTGATAATCACGAAGACAAAATTAAATTCATTAGGGATGGCTTGAGTAAGGAGTCTATAGATGATATATCTTCAACTCTTGAGACAAATCCCAGTGGATATGTTCATATAGCCATTCAAAAATTACATACACAATTCTAAAAAGAAAGACAATAGTTAAGTCTCGGGAATTTGACTCAAAAAGACCCTGTTTGCCAATTTATAAGAAAATTAGATGGGAAGCTTGTCCCTGACGCATAGACATCAATCAAGCTGTAAATTATTGTAAATATTATATCTCTTTGTCTTTTCCTAATAATTGTAATTTGTTTTGTTGTTTTCTTTTATTTTCTCCGACAGGATCCAGACCTTTTTGATTATCACGATTTATTTTACTGTTAACTAATAATTGTCATTTGGCAGGTACTAATGCTATTATTTTACTCACCCTTTTCAGGTGTTATAAATTCAACTCATCATTACACTTTTGAAGACATCCAGAGTAAAACATGGAAGCCACTTCAAGAAGACGAGTTGAAAACATCTATGTGTTTTGCGGTACTAGTGTTGGTTTTAAGCCACAATACGTAGAAGCAGCACAGGAATTGGGTCGAGTCTTAGCTGTAAGGAATATGCACTTAGTATATGGCGGAGGCAATCTTGGACTTATGAGGATCGTTTCAAAAGCTGTACAGGAGGGAGGCAGTCACGTTTTGGGAATCACCCCAAAACCCTTGGTAGAAGCAAATCTTATTGGACCATCAAACGAAGAGGAACTGATCGTGTCAGGTATGTCTGAATGATTGGTAGAAATGATTAACAGTGCTGATGCTTTTATTACTTTTCCAGGTGGGTTGGGTACATTGGAGGAAATTTTACAGGTTATCTTGGGCGAACTGAACATACACCAAAAACCGCTTGGACTGTACAACGTTGAAGGATTTTATGATTTTATTTGTATGTTTCTTGATGATGCCCGGAGAAATGGGTTCGTGTCAAAACCTTTAAAAGAACTCATCTTCACTGCGAGAACTGCTCCGGATCTAATTGACCAAATCTTAGCCTATGAACCACAAATTGACCCTATCCTTTTAAAGATAAATTGGTCCGAGGACGATCGTGGTAAGAGGCATCAGATTAATCTGGATCTTAACCTTTAACTTTTCGTGTAGAATTTCAGTTACTATCTTCTAAACTCTTCTTCTACTGTTTAAGACATTGGAGACAATCTCTCATTTAGGTTGGAGGAGGGAATTAGTTGATCAGTATCTTATTTTTAGTTGTGTGTTTTTTTATTTTTAGTCCAAAATTTTTCGAAAATACAAAAAAAAATTGAAATTTTTTCAAAAATTACAAAAATATTTTGCGTTTTTGTGTTTTTATTTTGACTAAAAATGTGAAATTGGTAAGTGATAGCTGTGTAAGGAGTTTTCATTCTTGAGACGTATCTCAAACATATTTCGGAACAAGTTAATTTTTTTTATTCCTTTTGAATTATTTATTTTTGAATTCTCCATAATACTGACTAAAATGGATCTTCATATGCTCAGTTAGCAGGTATTATCAACATGTATGGTAACATACGGACATGAGCTATAATTGAAAAATTTGTAATATTCAGTGCTCTAGTTTAATTGGATGAAGCATCTCAAAAAGTGATGGAGTAAAAAAAAACGTCTGAGATCCGAGTTATTAAGTCTGTAAGGGTGTTTTAATACCTAGTGCCCTAAAGTCAACTGGTTTGGGAGTCACTGGCCCAAAGCTCGCTACATGTATCAATGATGTTGCAAAAATATATATATCTGAAGTCTGAGTAATTAAGTCTGTATGATTTTCTTAACACCTAGTGCCCTAAAGCCAACTGGTTTGGGAGCTACCGACCCAACACTCACTCGCTACATAATGGAAGATATTGTATATAAATAAAAAAAAAATCAAAAATCAAAGAAAAATCAGAAAAATTATTCCACTGCTGCAAAAAGGTGTGAATTCTGATAAGACTTTAGGACAAAAAAAATTACTCTCTTATCAACTGCACTTGTGCCTGTTGTGGGCAAAAATGAGTTGATTAATACTTTGTTGGCTGTGTATATGGAGATAGGCAAATATAATCGGAGAATTTACTTATTCAATAATTTAAAAAGAAAGAAAACAACTAGTAACTTGGAGTAGAAGTTTCACCTGATTAGTCACTAACTTCTTTATTCTATTTGCTCTTGTCTTTTTACTTTTATGTGCATTAGTTTTACTACATTTTTACTTTTGTAAAATGTTTGTGGGTATCATTGTTGTAAACCCTCATGAGACTACAACTCGTCCATTAGGGACACCTAGGGGTTTAAAGGCTTGTTGTATATGCTAAATGCAACCGTGATCACTACGAAAGTGGCTTAGTTAAATTTTATTTTAAAAATGTTTATGTTATTTTTTTTATGTTTTGCTCGAGGACTAGCAAAATGTTAGGTTTGGGGGTGTGATGAGTGGTAATTATATCACTATTTCCCACTCATTTAACTTAATATTTTGTATAGTTTCTTGAGTTTTGTGAATATTTTGATGTGTTTTGTGTTATTTTGTAGATAAATAAAGTTTCAAGACATTCTGGAGGTGATTTGGGGCCAAAACAGTGAAAAAGAACACAAAAGGCATTTTGGTAATTTGGAGCGTCGCGAAGCCTAACGTGCACCGCACCATGCTAACGTGCGCCGGGGACATATGTCAGAATTTGAGAAGTTTGACTTTGCTAACGTGCGCCGAACTTTGCTAACGTGCGTCGAGCCACGTGTCAACATCACAACCGATCTGCTAAGGTACGCCGAGCCACGTGTCATCATCCTATGGTGCCGACAATCACCATCGCCACGTGTCGACACATGTCATCCCGTGTGTCAGCCACATCATCATCCAAGTCAGCAGAAGACCGAGTCAACGTGCCACGTCACCGCCACGTCATCATCAGCCAATCACGAAGTGCCACGTGTCGAAATCCTACGGTGCCGACAATCACTTTCGCCACGTATTGCCACATCATCAGCCATGTCATCATCAACCAATCACTGCGCGCCATGTGTCGCAATCCTACGGTGCCGATAATCACTTTCGCCACGTATCGCCATGTCAGCTCAATTATTGACTCATTTATCCGAATTGCCACGTGGCAGATAAGAATCTGAAACGGACCAATCACGTGTTGACACGTCAGCGCATAGCGAAGCAAAAAGAAACTTACGCGTCGCGACGCGACGCGCGGGGCTTATTGACGCCTATAAATAGAGCTCGAAATTTCAGTTTCAGATGTACCTTCCTCTCTGAATTCTCTGATGTAAATATGAAATTTTCTATCTAATTTATTTTAATTTCAGTTTTGTAATTAATTTTAATTACGTTCTGTAATAGTAATAGTAATTTACTTTCATTACTTTTACAGTTTTTACTATTCAACCATGAGGAGGTAACTTCCCCCTGCTAGGGTGAAAGGTAATTCTTTTACTATTGCTATTTAGATTAATCTCCTTTAATGATAATATTATATATTTAAAACTTGACTTAATAAGGATATCGCTATAGTGGTCTGTTGGTAATTCATTTTAAACTGGTTTAAACCTGACTAAGCAAGGATACCGCCAGATTGGTCGGTTGGTAATTAAACTTTCTTACCGCCTATATGGCAGGTTTATGGACAAATTTTGATACCGCCTATATGGCTGGTCGGACTTAATTTGACTTAATCAGGTTACCGCCTATATGGCTGGTTGGTAATATAATCACAAGTTAATATATTATATTAAAGGAGATATCTAAATTAGTAGTAGTAAAATTATATCCTTTTACCTTAGCATTTTATTTTTGTAATTTTACTTTTTAGTATTTACTTTACCGCATTTACTTTTCAGCATTTTTACTTTATGTCTTTTATTTTACTAGCCCTACTTATGTGTCGTAACTAAGTTAGTTATCTAGGGTTGTGATGAATTCTAATATCACCGGTTTATAAGAGGTTATTTTATAGTTTGGGTAATTTAAGGGTTTACTTATTAAGTCTTAAGCTTAATGCGTCTTGTTAATTGGCCACTAATAAGATTGATCTGGTAAATCTAAAATAAACTTGACAAAGGAATTTTAGGTTTCAGCCTTAGACTTAATAGCCCACGATCTTCCTTGAAGATAGATAACCCTTTAATAGAATTCTTTATAGGATAGACATATACCTGTCGGGCGGAGGTAGCCATAATTGGAACTTAAACTTAATGAATCCAGGTAATTTGGTTGACATAGACATATGGTTCAATTGGGTTAAACATGGTGTTTGCGTCTGACCATCGACAGAGGCTTTCGTATAATTTCGTGTTCCAGGTTAGTAAACCGATTTATTACACAAACATGAAATAACCACTCCGTCTTTTAAAAGATATTAGAAAGATTCACAACCCTAGATAGTTTCCTAATATTGAATTTTCTTAAACCTACTTTTGTGCAATTTTATTTACTTGTTTTTAAATTTAAAATCATCACCATTTCAAATCAATCAATCAACCTGTTAGATACTAGTAATCATTTGACCTCATAAAATTAATAGATTAGGTATTAAGTCTTTGTGGGATCGATATTTTTTATACTACTTGAACGATATGTGCGCTTGCGTTATATGGGTGTGAAACCACCGGTCATATATACAAAAGTAATCTGTGTCGCTATTAAAATGATCGTACTTGATACTTCCTTAGCTTCACCTACTCGATCCGAATTTAGTATTCATTCTCCTAGTTTATCTATTTAACTCTCTATTTTTCTTTCCTAAGTTTCAACTACTATCAGTTTCAAGATTCATATTCTCGTATCTTTATCTATCTCTGGGGCTTAGGATCTCGTAGTTCACAATCAGGCTCTTTATATGCTTTAATTTACCATCGTAAGTTTTTGATATTTTCTAAATCTAAAATACTAATTCTTGCCATCTCTCTGACGATATTTTTTTAATTGGCCAAAACTTAACAGAATAAATCATTGTTATGTCAACTATATATATACTAGTGCAGAATAGGTAATTAAAGCTTGAAAGCAACTATATGTCCTTATTGTTAACATCGATAGTGACAATTCACTTCTGGTTAATGCTCATACTATTTTACGTACCTTAGATTTGTTGCTATCAAAAATCTGGTTAACTGTCTTCCATACCGACTTGTTTTTCTTGCCTAGTTACACTCTAAGATATCCCACTTTCAGTTATTCTCATGGTCTTATTCGTTCAGGTGTTGTTCCGGTCTTGACAATATCAGTGTACTTAGTTTCCTTGGTCATCTTTACGTTATACCTCAATAAGTCTACTTCAAGTCATCTTAAGCATTATCCCTAACGGTGCGCTGTGAAGGGAGACATACAACTTTACTTGTTATCTCTCTTCCAATCTAAGACTTCCGTCTTATACTAGCACCTAAAGGTTCGCTGCTATGCTTTCCACAATATATTTTGTTGATAATTTTCTTCTTTAATTTCTAAAATAGAGTTCCAGTCTTATTCCAATACTGAAAAACCTTGCTGTTATGCACTTTTGTCATTACTTATTTAGTATTCTTTCCTATTGTCGTCTTACCTCGACAGTTCCACCTCAAAACCTTTTGCTTAAAGTTTTTTCGTCTTCTTCTCTAATTTATTCTATACTTGAAACTTCTGAGATCTATGTCTTTATCTTCTTATACGAGGGGTATTATCTTTCAAATGTCTCTTACTTTACTTATTGGATACTTTATTACATCATGGGTTCACTTATTCTTGGGAATATCATTGGAAAGAACATCGAGGTCCACCATTACCACTGTTGTCTACTGATGGTTGGGAGGGTGGGGCTGATTCTAAAGTCTTTTTCGATCGTGGTGGTCACACTAACTATAAGTGCTGCAGTTGCACGTCTTGATCATTCATAATTCTAGGATTCCCTTATTTACATTTCTGATATTGGCTCCCACACTAAGGTACTACCGTTAGGAACTATCTCGATTACCTCATTCTCGACTTTACCCCTGATTCATTTCGGCTATTGGCCATAATGTCCTTTACTGAAATTCTCTTTAAGGCTAATGCTTTCCCAAAATCCTACCATACTCTTATTGTTATTCCTTCTTACAAAGTTTTACTCTGTTACTTATATTTCCTTCTTGTCTCAATTTCTTGAACCTCTTAACTCATTACCTCTCTGGAAGCACTATATTTTACGATGAGTTATGTTATCACCAATAGACTTTTGGTTTAGGTGTTATTTTCTTATTAATGTTTTCCTCTCTAATGGGAAGTTCTGAATAAGTTGTATGTATTTACTTCTGAGGGTCGCTATATGCATCGCTCGCCCTGGTTCCTTACTCTCTCGAGCCTTTACTACCTTGAAGGCTTAGAGTTATACGATAAGGCATATTTTCACTTCTAAATTTGGCTAGACTTACTGTGAGTTCAGATTATTCTATCTCGTACAAAATATTACTATCGTATGATATTTGTCTAGGTTCTGTTGAACGTCTTGGTTCGACTATCTTGTTTTCTCATGATTTGTCCATATTATCAGGTACGTTTCTTTACTTGTTCAAGTTAGGGGGTGGACATATGCTCGTTGTAGGGGTTTTGGCGGTAATTTGGGTAAAAGCGGCGGAACGCGGAAAATCAAAATTTTCCAATTTCAATAATTTTTCTCGGGTAATTAAAATAAACTAATATATCTTAATTACTCAATACTTAAGAACTGAATTTTTTACCCAAAAATCAAATTTTTTAGTAATTACCGTTTTTCCCCAAAACTTTATATTTTAATCATTTTAGTACAAAATTGTCAAATACAATTCTAATTGATTGCCAATCAATCCTAAAATGATTTATAAATTTCTTATACATGAAAATACAATTTGAAATTCAAAGAAAATGAATTTCCAGAATTTGCCGAATGGTCCCTAAACTTTCAAGAATTTACAATTTGGTCATTTTTGTTCAAAACATGCCAATGTCAAATCCAAAAATTCCCAAATTTAATATACATCATATATACATCAAATTGCATCACATATATAAAAATCCCTAAATTTGGTGAAGGTTAAAAACCCTAATTTTATAAGTTCACAAATTAAAAAAATTAACACCAAATTAATTAAATTCAATACTTTAATTCAATTCTCACAACATGAATCAAGCCTACCATCATGAAATAGCTCAATAACACTTCTAGGTCAATCATGAGTGGCTAAGTAACTCTAGAATGGCAACTTCCATCAAATGGTTAAAAAAGAATACTTAATAAACAATTTAAAGCAATCTAAATAAATTTACATGCTTCCATCTTTCATCCAAGTTTCTAATCATCAAATCACATCCATAAAAGAGTAAAGAACAAACTAAGCTACACATGTTGAAGCTTAGTATGATAGAAATAATTTTTATGAAGGAAAAAGTAAGAAAACACTTACTAAAATCTTGATTTTCCAAGCTTTCTTTCTTCCTTTCTCCTTTTTCTCTCTTCCTCTCTTTATATTTGATTTTTTAGGGTTCTTGAATTATGAAACAAAAAGGAAAAAAATGGCCTTATGTAATTTCCACAAATTACCGAAAATGTGACAAAAACATATAAGCCAAGTATTTTCTATTTTTGTTTCAATTAATGGAAAAAGATTTAATTTTATTTGTGGTAATAAAACATCAAATAATTCAATGCTTATCACAAATAAACCAATTAAATCATGCCAATTAAACGAATCAAAATTGGCCAATTTATCCAATAAAAAAAGCCATTTATCTTACTTTATTAAGCAAATAAGATAATAAATATTTAATTAATTCAATTATTCAACATTTGATTAATTAAATAATTAAATATTTAATTAATTCAATTATTCAACATTTGAAAAATTAAATAATTAAATACAAATATCTTAAATATATGTATTATATTTACATTAAATAATCAAAATACATATATTATTAATAAATGTCAAATATCACAATTCGACATTTAATAAATGGTTGAAAGATCTCAAACGCATGTATTTTCGTTTAACCATTAAATGACTTATAAATAATCAGTATTAATTATAAAAGTTGCCCTAGTATCCTACGAGTATATCTCATTAGTGAGACTCTCTAGATTCATGCATATCCATCACGAAATCCAATTATGTGTCCATAATCTACCCACCTGTAAATTATGACGAACACTGATAAAATCTATGAACCATACAGGTCGAGGTCACTGCATACGTATAATCCGTCCGTCACAGGTATCCGGATTATCCCAGAGATATAGATATAAACATCAAATCTCTTTAGGTATAATCTCGTCGACGGTTCTATTAGCAATATCTTAAATAACACTTAAAACTGATTTCTACAGTGTACCACGAGCCCATGGATTTAACAGATTGCTAATTCCATAATGGATACCTATGCTCTGTACACAGAACTGACGGATCCTATCTTGATACGCACAGGATATCATGAGGATCAGTCCACACTCAACGAATAGGCGGAGGTCTGATCTAAATAGATCAGTGACGTGACTGCCATCAAAGTATGGAGGATACCTCATACATCCACAATGGTACCTCAAGTCGGAGTATCACTATGCTCACTCAACCCGAGAAGATTCTTATTGACGTTGGTGTACCATCTATTAAGAATCTTCAGTGAGTCGTTCAATGTTTATCTGATATAAACACCTACGTGTCTATATGAGTCTCTTAAGACTCATAGTTCATTGAGAAACCATTAGACCCAACATTCCAATATACGACACGTACTGGTCTCAGCAGATTTACTTACTGACGATGTAATTGTAAACCTTGACCAGGAACAGTTAAAGAATGATACTGTTATGATACTACTCAATGTCAGTTGTGACACTTTTGCAACTGCATCATAACCAATCACTCTATGGTCTTTTACGTATTTACCATATAATAAAAGAATTCATATTATAGAAGCTGTTTATTTTATTCACTAATACAATATATACAAGAGTATTTACAGAAAGATACATAAGAAATTGGCGCTCAGAGCACCAACCCTAACAAAATCTCCCACTTGCTTTAGTGCCAATATCGATTGTATCTAATACCCATCGACTCCATATACTAATCAAATAACTTCGGAGGTATGGCCTTCGTGAGCAGGTCTGCTACATTATCTTCATTGGGAATTTTACACACGATAATATCACCTTGCGACACAATCTCTCGAATGATGTGGTACTTTCGTTCCACATGCTTTGATTTCTGATGCGCCCTCGGTTCTTTTGCTTGTGCAATAGCACCAATATTATCACAGTATAACAGAATCAGAATCTTGATACTCAAGATAACTCCCAATTCTGTGATAAACTTCTTAAGCCAAACAACTTCTTTTGTAGCTTCAGAAGCAGCAATATATTCCGCCTCTGTGGTGGAATCAGCTGTAGACCCCTGTTTGGAACTTTTCTAACAAAATGCACCTTCGTTAAGGGTAAATACGAATCCTGATGTAGACTTTCTATCATCGGGGATCTGACTGGAAATCAGAATCCGTATACCCATTAACTTGCAGTTTGTGTCCTCCATAAATGATAAACTTATCCTTAGTACCTTTAAAATACTTCAGGATATATTTAACGGTTATCCAATGGTTATTTCTTGGATTGGACTGATATCTACTGGTTACACTAACCGCGTAGCTAATATCAGGCCTCGTACATAACATGGCATACATTATGCTACCCAAACATGAAGCATAAGGCTGATTAGACATTCTAATATTCTCATCTTCTGTTTGCGGACACATATTCTTCGTAAGATGAATGCCATATCTGAATGGTATATTTGCTATCTTACAGTTGGCAAAATTGTACCGTTCTAAGATCTTATCTATGTACGTCGATTGGGATAACCCAATAAGATTCCTTTCTCTATCCCTATAGAGCTTTATACCCAAGATATAAGAAGCTTTACCCATGTCTTTCATGGAGAAATTCTTACAGTGGTAAGCTTTAACGCCTTGCATCATTCTTATATCATTCCCAATGATTAGAATGTCATCAACATAGAGAACCAAAAATACTATCATACTCCCACTGGCCTTCTAGTACACACAAGATTCTTTCGTATTCTTGAAAAAAACCAGACAATCTAATAATCTCGTCGAATCCAAGATTCCAACTTCGTGAAGCTTGTTTAAGTCCATAAATGGACTTCTTAAGCTTACAAACCATGCCTGAGGTTTCATTAGATACAAAACCCTCCGGCTGTTCCATATAGATTTCTTCATCAAGAAACCCATTTAGAAAATCCTTTTTGACATCCATTTGCCAAATCTCATAATCATGGTATGCAAAAATAGACAACAAAATCCTTATAGACTTTAGCATCGCAACTGGCGAAAAAGTTTCATCGTAGTCAACACCAGGTCGCTGCGTGTAACCTTTAGCTATGAGTCTAGTCTTAAAGGTTTCAACCTTTCCGTCAGGCCCGCCGATAGGAACAATTCCTTCAGGAAACAGAACCAAGTCCCAAACTTGATTCTAATGCATACAGTCTAACTCTGATTTCACAGGCTCTTGCCACTTCACAAAGTTGATATCCAACATCGCTTCTCTATAAGTATAAGGATCAATCTCTTTGACTAAAAGAACATCTAGACTCTTTTCTTGTATCAAATACAAGCGCTCAGGAGGTCTAGACACCCTTTGGGACCTACGGAGTGTGTGTGTTGAAGGCTCTTCATCTATTTGAACTTCAGGTTCCTCCACTGGTTTGTTGGTTCCAGGTTGTACTTCATCAAGTTCAATCTGTCTATGATTACCTCCTTCAGACAAAAATTCTACCTCTAGAAATTTTACGAAGCAAGCAACGAACACATTTCGATGCTCGGTATCATAGAACAAATATCCTTTCGTATTTGAAGGATATCCAACAAACCTAAATTTTTTCCCTCGAGGTAAAATCTTATCTTGCTGAGCCATCCTGACATAGGCAGGACAACCTCAAATCTTAACATAATTAAGATTCAATTTCCTACCAGTCCATATCTCATATGCAGTTGTAGGAACAGCCTTGGAAGGAATCTTATTCAAAAGATAAGCAACTGTTAAAAGAGCATATCCCTATAAGTAATAAGGCAAATCTGTAAAACTCAACATCGATCGAACCATATCCAATAAAGCCCGATTTCTCCTTTCGGACACTCCATTGTGTTGTGGAGTACCCGGAGGAGTATATTGAGTGAGAATCTCATTCCCATTTTAAATAATCGGTGAACTCACCACTCATATATTCACCGCCTCGACCAGATCATGGACATTTAATATATTTACCAGTCTGTTTTTCTACTTCATTTCAGAATTCTTTAAACTTTTCAAAGGTTTTCGATTTCTGTTTCATCAAATAAACAAAATCGTATCGTGACAGATCATCGGTAAAGGTAACGAAGTAGGAAAAACCACTGTGAGCAGTGTGACTCATGAGACCATATACATCAGAATGTATTAGCTCTAATAAGTCAGCAGCTCGGTGTCCTACACCCGAAAATGGGGCTTTGGTCATTTTACCCAAAATTAAAGATTCACAAGTTGGATAAGGTTCAATGGTGAGATCCTATATCAAACCATTTCTAACCAACTGGGATAGGCGTTTCACGCCTATATGACCCAACCTTATATGCCACAGTTCAGTATTATTTATATCAGATACTTTACGTTTATTAATTCCAGCATTAAAGATATCTTGTGAGGAATGCAGAATGTAATGACCATGCTCATTTGGACAAACAATGATCTGAACATTATATATATCATATAAATATAAAGAATAATTCTTAATATTTACATTATATCCTTCAGTATCTAATATAAAAAGTGATACAATGTTCGCAACACATCCTGGTACAAAAAAGAAATCATGCAACAAAAGGTTCCCACTGGGTAGGGGAATCTCGCATAAGCCCACAACAACTGCATCCATAGAGTCGCCACTCCCGAATCGCAATTTCATATCCCCAGATTTTAACTGTCTACTTTCCTTTAGCATATACAACGAATTGCAAATGTGAATGGACAAGTAGAATCTAAAATCCAACTGGATGACATAGCTTCACAAGCTAATGAGATATCAATAATGGGAAAAACAAAAGGTATCTGAAGTAGATGTTCTTTCCTTTCTGATTTGCGCCAAATAGTCATGACAGTTAATTTTCTAGTGGCCAATCTTACTGCAGTGGTGGCATTTATCTTCGGTAGCTCTTTTAGGTTTAGCTATCTTACCCTGTGGTGGAAGATTTGTACCCTTCTTTTTCTTCCCTTTCTTTTTCTTCCCTTTCTGTTTAGATTGGGAGGAAGCACGAAGAGCAATGGGTTTAGGAGGGCGAGTTGGTACTCCCTTCCTCAAATCTTCCTCCGCAGTTTGCAGCATCTTATGCGGCTTCTGGTAAGAACGACTAATCCCGTTCATATTGAAATACATCACAAATTGGTGATATGATGGTGGGAGAGATCCAAGTATGACACTTCGTCCTAAAGTGTCATTCAGAGGGAAGTTATAGTGCCCCAACTGTTCGATCAAATCAATCAGATGTAGCACGTGAGGGCTTACAGCCCGTCCCTCTTCCAGTTTTGCATGGAACAATTCCGTTGCAATTGTATAAACCGAGACCTGTTATTGGTTCATAAAAGACTCTCTCAGCCGCATTATCATAGTATATGCGTCAGGCAATCCAAAATATTGCCTCTTAAGCTCCAGTGCCAAGGAACTGAGAATATATGATTTGACTCTTCTATCATCATCTCTCCACTTTTGGAGAGTCTTATGTTCCTCTGGTGTAACATCAGGTGTTATGGCAAGTGGCAACGAACCTTCCAACACATATTATATTTGCTCATACCCAAGAACAATTCTCAGATCCAAGTCCCAATCTGTAAAGTTTTCGGCACCTTTAAGCTTGTTTGTATCAAGTATACGAGCAAAAGGATTAGAAGAATGTGCTGCCATCGTAAATCTATCATATAGTTAGCGAAAAATGGTTAGCAGACTAAACAGTTTCACATAATATAAAAATAAACAAAGCATAAATAGATCATGGATTTTTAATCTAAAAATGCCCCTTCCACTATTACATGCAAAACTGTAATCCTTAACAGAATGCAAAAAATTAATTAATCAAATTAAATTTAATAGCGAAAGGTGTATCCCATGAATATATTTCAGCTCACAGCTTTGGCACGATCTCGCCTACATATATTCATTAGGTAGACAACTCATTTGCAATCACTCAAAAGTGACTCATGGGTTTCGGTCTTTGTCGTTTCTCGTAATGAAGGAAACTCTCTCTTGACCCTCTAAGAAATGTATGAAATATGAATATTTTTTTATTCAAATGATCTCAAGGTATCTCAATTTTTAGGCATGGAATGATGTCTTTGAAGACACCCTTTGGTTTAATGTGTAGCCCTCCTAAGGGTTATACAATTTCCTGATGCTTTTAAAGGCCTAGAGATACATCATTTTAATTAGAGGATATGTCCATTCACCTTTGTACCTTTCCCACAAGGCACTTCTAAGGGACATACATCTCCTACATTTATCTATATATTAAGAGAATTTATTAAAATCCCTCATAATTCTCTTGATATTAATGCAGAAACTAAAGAGAGTTTCCATGAAATAAAACTGCATCGAAATAGGTAGCTTTCGCTTTGAACCTTTCCTGGTGAATGACAATCGGATTTACTTGGCGAACTAGTGGCCCATAGTCTTGAACTATTTCGCCGTTGGTGTAAACCAAGACAATTGCCAATACACAGCTTCACTTCGATCATTTCCTATTCTACAGTTGTGTTCATTTCGGCCATGAACATTGGTCCTGGATTCATCAAGTACTTTACAGAATTTAACCTTTAAAATCTCTCATGGAAGCAGCCTCATTTTTTACTTGAAATATGTGATCTACTATAAAGAGGTAATATGTCTTACTCCAATTAGGACTCTTCTCATAATATAGTGATCATTAAAAGAATTAGCTTATCCTAACCTTAACAGAAAACACTCTGCATCATTATAGGAATGAGAAAGAGTATAAAAAAACTCTAAAATGTTTATTTTGAATTGCACAAAGTTTCAGTTGCCCCTTTTGAACTTAGATCTTTTGTATCTCCAGTCAGCTAGGTTGGGTTTCCACAGTGACAATTCTTAATTTATAGGCTTCAAGCCCATTCCCCTCGATGACTTCTTAACTTGCTCTCTAAATAAACCTTTAGTAAGTGATCAGCTAAGTTTTCCTTTGATTTGACGCAATCTATTGAAATTATTCCACTTGTGAGCAGTTATCGTATGGTATTATGTCTGGGACATATGTTTTGAGACTTACCATTGTACATTGTATTTTGGGCTCTCCCAATAGCCGATTGACTATCACAATATATGCTTATCACTCGCACTGGTTTTGGCCAATTTGGAATATCCTCTAGTAATTTTCAAAGCCATTCCGCTTCTTCCGCTGTTTTGTCTAATGCTATGAAATTTGATTCTATAGTAGACCAAGCAATAGGATTTCCATGATACGGCTGCACCACTAAGTGCGAAAATATTCCACTCGTAGATTTGGAATCCACTGTATGAGATATCTAGTTAGTATCGTTGTATCCCTCTAAAGTAACATGATATCTCGTATAATGCAGACCATATTTTGAAGTTTCTCTTCGATACCTCAAAACTCTTGCTATGACTTTCTAGTGGTTATGTCATGGATTACTCGTATATCTGCTAAGCCTGTTTACAGCTTGAGCGATATCAGATCGTATGCAATTTGTGAGATGCATCAGATTTCTGATGATTCTCAATACTCTTGATAAGTGCATGAAAATATACTTTGAAACATCACTTATTCGGGTTTATTGTTCAGTATTTAATTATATATTTCATATTTAATTATATTTTTTTATCATTATATTATTTTAGAAGGTGTTTAGTATTTAAACTAATTTAGTGATTTTCTTGTTTATTATTTGTAGGAATTGGAAAGGAAAATAAATTGTAAAAAGAAAGCAAAGTGCAACCGATTTCTTTGACCAATAAAAGAAAATAAAGCCTAAAGAAGAAAGTGGCGGCTAAGAAGAAAGATAATTAGAAAAGGAAAGAGAGAGACACGTGGGCCCATGTACAAATCATTAGGTTTCAAACTTTGTTTATTATAAAAACAAAGGCCATGCACATGAATAAGGAGGAAGAAGCTGCGTGAAGCAGCCTATGCTGCGCAAATAAATAAATAATTCAGAGAGAGAAGCTGCCGAGTGCGTGAAAAGGGGGCACAACCGATAGGCTCATGCGTGAGAAGCCAACGGCAATGAACCGAATAAGAAAAGCAGTGAGCGTGGCCGAGAGCAGAGAAGAAATCAGAGCGCAAAAGTCGGGACACAGAGCAGCGATAATTCAGAACGACATGTCCCTCTAATCCCAGGCTATCTTTATTTCTTTTATGAAGAACTAATCTCCTAGGCAAAGCTAGGGATGAATTTTTGCACTTGAATTTCTATGTTTATATTTTTGATTCCTATAAACTCTTGAACGTTTAATAAAATTAATGTTTGTTATTCTTTATTATTTTCCGATTATTGAATCCAGAAATTGTGTTTTGTCAAATCCCATATAGATCCAGTCATGCTTCTTCTATGTGTGGTTTGCGAACTCAGTTGTGACTAGGCCTGGGCATTATCGGATTCGGATCGGATCAGATCAAATTCGAATCTGATCCGATCCAATAAACGCACTGAAATTTGATCCGATTGGATTCGAATAACGAATCAAACTCGATCCGATTCGATCTGATTTTTCGGATCGGATTAGTTTGATTCGATAAGTGGTTCGAATTTGGAATAATATCTGAAATTTGATAATGATCTGAATTCGGAAAAATATCTGAAATTTGATAATGAGCCGAATTGGGTAAAATATCTGAAATTCGATAATGATCCGAAATTTTATAATGATATGAATTTAGAAAAATATCTGAAATTTGATAATGATCCGAAATTTGATAATAATTCGAAATTTGATACAATTCCAAGTGGACCAAGTATAATGGAAGAAAATACTTTACAAGAGATTAGATGACCATCCTTTCAACCCAATAGTTTTCACAGAATGTATAGAGGAAAATTGAAATGCTTATGTGACGACCAGGACACGAATGAGTAGAACTCAAAAACATCCCAGACAGCTAGAAATAAATTTAGTTACTTGTGATATATAAATTAATAGCAACAAATTCATATGAATGCTTTTTACAATTTCACTCACCAAAAGGCATAGATAGACAAAGCTCAGCAAATAAAAACTCATATTTTAATACAGAAAAACGGAGTGTCAATATTTTGACACTTGACAACCAGACAATAACAAGATCAGCTCACAAGGATACATACCTCAAATGGGTGAAAATCATTACAACATGAGCGAATGACATAAGCATTGATTCAACTCAAAATGTTCTACAACATTCTAAAACCCTAATAAACAAATTTCTCAATTGAAGACCCAAATACTTTGATACATGAAATAAACTAATAAAGCATCAAGTTCCATTTTTTAATCAACCGAAAGCAGCCTCAGTAAAATATAGTACATAAGATACAAGGTCACATAAAATCATAAACATTGATTTCAACCAAAAGGGTGCCATTTTGAAATGAAAGTCAACACTTTAAACCCCATAAACGCCATTAAAGTACAATAATATATTTCCAAAAATCAAAGTCAAAGAAAACTTCAATCAAACAAAGCTTCAAAACCAATTCAGAATCACACCCAATTGAGAAAGGAATCTGCAAAAGGACAAACCTGTAAAGAAGAAGAAAAAATCAGAAAGTTGGGATCAAATTGGCCTCAATTCCTTATCTGGTAGAGAACTATAGAATGAACTAACAAATCAAGTACAATTCCAAAATATCTTATTCGCTTTTGAAACATTTCAATTAACCAAAGAGTTAAGTAGGCAATGATCTTGTAGTTACAATAGCATGTTGCTAGCCAGTAAATGCATCAAATCACATTTAGAAGCAGAAATCAATCGACACCTCAATCAAAATTCATATTCTCCTTATATGTGTGTGTATATATATTACATAACATCATTGCACAAGCCCAGTTTCAAGAAGGCTGACAGGCTGTAGACACCACCAACACAAAACACTGAAACAACATGGCCAATGTTGAACTAAGGACACAGTTAAACGTAACACAAACAAACTATTAACATAAGCCAAGTTAATATGCGAATTTCAATTCTAACAGAAGTGGGTATTAACAGAATTTCAATTTGTGCCATACTCGAACAGTGGGAAACCGAAATTCAATTTCAGTGCTCAATTAGTCAATTTTGATAAACTCAAACAATGCTTAATTCAACTTGTTGAAGTAAGTTCACCCAATTCAGAAAATAAACTCAAATTATATATCAAAAACCAAGATCCATTCAAAGTTTACTTACTGGCAGGAAATTAGTAATTACAAAACAGAACTTTGTCAAAATTGTACCTTCAAGCTAATTGGACTCAAACTTTGGTGCCAACAGCATGATCCAGTGATTGTGATTCAGATTGTAACTTGTGATATTCTTCAAATAAAATACAAAAAAATATATATTATAAGTTAGTAAGTTTGCATTTTATGGTATTCACTATAATAATTAAAAAACTAATTAATAATTTTTTTTACCTTCATCAAGTTTTCGTAATACTCTGCCTCCAATAGCATGGCAGCTACTTCATTGGTTTTGTCAATTGTAAACCTATTTCGTATCCAATTTTGAGTGCATATTAGAGCCTCGACCATAACGAGAGTTAATGAACTACGAAAACTATCAAGAACACGACCGCTAGTACTAAATGCCAATTCAGATGCCACAGTCGATACCGGCATTGCAAAAATGTCACGAGCAATCCTAGCCAAAATTGGATACTTACCAGTATTTGTTTTCCACCACATCAGAACATTAAACCTAGGGTCACGACTAGTCTTATAGGGTTCCATCAAATACATTTCAACCTCAGTGCTATCCTCTTGATTAATGACATGACTAGTCTGAAAAACTTCAAATGGATCATCAGGTTGCACGTTTGTATTGCGCTTACGCACTCTATCTTATGCTTGCTGTCTAATAAATGGCTGAGATTGTGTCATACCAGCACTAGACCCATCTCCACCAACACTAGTTACACCCTTAGCCCTTGATCCATCACCGTCAACAAACAACCCATTTGTGCCATACCTATCATTATACATCTCTAGTAGACATTCTCATTTCCTATATCTTAACACATCATTATCAAAAAGTATACTAAAGCAAACGGAGGTAAATGTCATCTTACGTCGTGGATCAAGAACAATACTCACAATCAATAATTTATTGATTTTGGCAGTGGTCTCCCAATATTTATCAAACTTCATATTCATATATATGGCCATTTCATTCAAAAGAGGATGTTCATTACGTGCCAGGTTTTTCAAGCTAGTATGAATCTTACAAATCTCATTATATGTGAAACAAGATGTGACGGTGGATGAGGCACTGAACATATTCGTTGCATCATAAAAAATCTCCAAAAAATCAGCAAAGTATTGAGCTTTCTCCCAATACATATCTGTAGGAGGCCCAATCATTTTTCTCTCATTTTCATCATCTCTAAAATATGAAGCATAATGACCATCATCATCAATCATTCGATCAAAGGCCTTCTGGAAGTCTAATGCAGCATTCAACATTAAGTATGTGGAATTCCACCTAGTAAGAACATCTAAGATGACATTGCCTTTGCTCTCAATCCTCTCACGTGCTACCGCCGATTTAAATGCTTCCAATCTTGATGGAGAAGATCTCACATACTTAACAGCATTTCGAATTGCTATAATGCTGTTATCCATTTCTTTCATACCATCAGACACAACTAAGTTTAATATGTGAGCACAACACCGCATATGCACATACTCTCCATTAAGCACCAATGTATCTCCCATCCACGTCCTCATCTTCCTCACCAACTGTTGGATGGCTACGGCATTGGCACTGGCGTTATCTACAGTTATAGTAAAAATTCCTTCAGTACCCCAGTGCTGTTAACAAGACTCTATTAACCTTCCGATAATGTCTCCTTTGTGATTGTTAATTGAACAGAAGCTAAGGATTCGCCGATGCAACTACCAATCATTGTCTATAAAATGGCCAGTGATAACCATGTAATTAATGTTTTGAATTGACGTCCATATATCGGTGGTCAAACTAACTCTCTGATTACCCGCAGATAAAATACTCTTCAACTTATCTTTTTCATCAGCAAACAACTATAGGATATCTCTAGGTTATAGTCCTACGAGATGGGACATCAAAACGATGGACGACAACACTACAGAAATGTCGAAAACCCTCTTTCTCTATAAAACTAAATGGTAGCTCGTCAACAATGATCATCTTCACAGCTGCTTTCCGACACGCTGTTTGATTTTTTTGTTGGGGTTGGTGCTCAGAGCGCCAATTCCCGGTTGTATTTCTTTATGAATACTTCTGTAAAACATTATTATTATGAATAATATATGCAGTTTCTATAATATAATGTATCTTTAAATATGGTAAAGACGTAATGACCTTAGAATGACTAGTCATGGTACAGTTGTAAAAGCGTCGCAACTGACATTGAGTTGTATCATGATGTTGTTCATTCTAACACACACTACTGGTCAAGGTTTAACTACTTGGTCAGTAAAGTAAACCCGTTGAGACCGTACATGTCGTATACTGGAATATATGATTCCAATGGTTTCTCGATGATAGTCTGAAGTACTTGGAGACTAGTATAGACGTGTACGTGTTTATAGCAGATAAACACTGAACGACTCACCGAAGATTCTTAATGGATGATACACCAACGTCAATAAGAATCTTCTCGGGTTGAGTAGCACTTGTGATTCTTAGACTTGAGATGCCATTGTGGGCACATGAGACATCTTCTACACTTAGATGGCAGTCACGTCACCGATCTATTTAGATCATACCTCCGTCTGTTCGTTGGGTGTAGATAGATCCTCAGGGTTTCCTATGTGTGTCAAGATAGGATCCGTCAGTTCTGTGTATCAGAGCATAGGTAGTCCACATGATTAGCAATCAGATAAAACCATGGGCCCGTGGTACAGTTTAGAAACTAGTTCTAAACATTCTTTTTTAGATTGCTAAAAGAATAGTCGACTGGATAATCCCCATAGAGATTTGACGTTTACATCTATATCTCTGGGATATATCCGGATACATGTGACGGAGGAATTATACATTTGCCATGACCTCGACCTGTATGATTCAGCGAGTTTATCTGTGATCGTCATAATTTACGGGTGGATAAATTATGGACACGAATTGGATTTCCTGACGGATATGTCTGAATCTAGAGAGTCTCAATAATGAAATATACTCGTAGAGCACTAGAGCAACATTTATAAATAATATTGATTATTTATAAGTCGTTTAAAGGTTAAACGCAAAATACATGTTAAGGGACCTGATAGTCATTTCCTTAATTATTGTGTATTTACATTTAATACTTGATTAATTTAAATACACATTAATTAATTTTTAAATTGAGATATTTGACTAATATCCTAAATGAATATATGTATTTGATATTTAATGTAAATATAATACATATATTTAATATATTTGTATTTAATTAATTAATTAATTATTTAATTGTTAAATGATTAAATTAATTAAAATATAAATATCTTAATATTTGGATATTTGAATTAAATGGCTAAGTTGCCTTTGTTGACTTAATTAAAATATCTATAAAATGTTTATTAGATATTTAACAAGTTGATCAAATTGAAACCAAATGAAATTGAAATTACATTTCCTAATATATGCTTGTGTATTTTCGGCCAAGGGTTTTTTCTCAACAAGTATATATTGTTTTCTTTTTCATTTGGTAAATAACCTAATACACTTTAACCAAAACTCCATTAAAATAAAACAAGAGAAGCTTGAGAGGAAGAAAGGAAAAGTAAAGAAAAGCTTGGATTTTAGTAAGTTTTCTTAACTTGCTATTAGAGAGGAAATTGTTCCTTATGTTCTATGCTACATCTTGTGATGTTCCTATGCTATTCTTTTCATTATTCTTTGTGTTTTTGGTGAATGGAACTTTGATGAAAGTGTTGAGCATGTATGATGATGGAAGCTTGTGACTAGTGTAGTTATAAGTATTCTTTTATGGTTTTGGAAACTTTGTTGCTAATCTAGAGTTGTTGACCCACTCTTAAATGACCTAGATTTGATATATAGTTATTTCATTGTGTTGAGACTTTAATTGGATGGAAGAATGATGATTAAAGTAATTGATTTAACCAATTTGAAGAAATTGAAAAATTAGGGTTTAAGACCTTATCCAAATTTGGGGATTTTCATTTATGTTGTGTATTTGGATGTGTATATGATGCATATAAAGTTTCATGTTGATTGGATTACATCTTGATGTGTTTTGAAGCATGGAATTGCAAAATGCACAACCCCCCCCCCCCCAAATGGTGCATTCGGCCATGATGAGAAAACTTGGGTTTTGTGTTGCCTTTGGTGTTTTGACATTTGGAACACGTTAAGTTCATCTTAGAAATGATTTAGAATCATCCAAAATTGATTTGAACAATTTCGGACTAAAATGAACAAAATGTCAAGTGTAAGGGCAATTCGGTAAATTCACATATATTTGATTTATTGATTTTATTTATAATTTGATTATTGGATAATTAAATAAATATGTTTATTTAATGAATCCGAGAAAAATTTTTGAAATCGGAAAATTTGATTTTCCACCGTTTCCGCTGAGTTACCGGATTTTGCCCCTAAAAATCCCTACAAAATGGTATTAGAGCGCGTCTGATTCTAGGCCCCCTAAAATGATTAGCCTTAATTAAATCAATGTTTAATCATGTTTTCCTTACTTTATACATGCTTGTTATAATCTAATTTGATTAGATTTATGGTGTATGACACTTAGCGTAAAATCCCTAATTAATAAGGTTTTAATATAATTATGTATTTGATGAATGTTATGTGGTCCGTCTTGTCAATACGGTTTATGAATATTTCTCTGTGACTACATCCGAGACCGTGCCTCTGCTGTGAGGGTGTAGCCGATAGAGATTTATTATACCAAATGTATATTAGATACTAGATAAATTCAAGCGAAAGTGAAATTCTGAACGTGCCCTGGCTGTCAGGATTACGTAAGTAACTTGAGTTTATCATTGACGAGTTTAACCTTGGTACGTCTCCTTGTGGGCCTGCCTTCGCAGCGACAACGAGAAACGACCAGGACCGGAAACCCATGAATCATTAGTGAATGATTGACAAAAGAGTTGTCTACCTGATGAATATACGTAGGCGAGACTGTGCCTCTGCTGTGAGCTGAAATATATTCACGGGATCCACTTTTCACTATTTGTATTTAATTTAATTATTAAATCTTTGTATTCTGTTTGGGGATTACATATTGCATAATTTAGTGGGAGGGGCATTTTTAGATTAAAAATCCATGATCTAGTTTATGCTTTTGATATTATAAAACTGCTTAAATTTCTGGTAACCGTTTTTCGTGATCTATATGATAGATTTGCGATGGCGGCACCATCCACGAATCAGTTTGCGCGTATGCTTGATGCGAACAAACTCAAAGGCGCTGAAAACTTCGCTGACTGGGACTTGGATTTGAGGATTGTCCTCGATTCTGAGAAACTGGGATATGTTCTTGAGGGTCCGTTGCCCCTTGCTGTTGGTGCGGATGCTACGGAGGAGGAACACCAAGTTTTTGAAACTTTGAAGAATGATGATTTAAGAGTTAAATCATACATCATTAGTTCACTGTCTCCGGGACTCAAGAAACAGTATTATGGCATGTCAGATGCCTATACAATGATGAATCGATTGAGACAGTCATTTGAGAACCAAGAACAAGTGATTGTTCACAAAGTCGCAATGGAACTGTTCCATGCGCGGTTGGATGAGGGGCAAGTTGTTAGCCCGCATGTTCTTCAAATGATCGATTTGATTGATCAATCGAGGCAACATAATCTCATTCTAAATGACATTCTCGGTAGGAGTGTCATTCTTGGTTCTCTCCCAGCTTCATATCACCAGTTCGTGATGTATTTCAACATGAACGGGACTATCTGTACCTACCATGAGTTACATAGGATGTTGCTCACGGTAGAGGAGGACCTTAAGTAGGGAGTACCGACTAGCCCTCCTAGACCCACTTCTCTTTCCGCTTCTTTCCAGGCCTGGCCAAAGGGAAAGAAGAAGAAATGGAAGAAGAAGAAGGGTTTCGGTCCTCAACCGCAGGCAAAGATAGCTAAGCCAAAAAGGGCTTCTGAAGACAAGTGTCATCACTGCAGCAAAGTCAGGCACTGGAAAAGGAACTGTCCTGACTACATCGCCCAGCTGAGGAGGGAGAGAGCATCTACATCAGGTACATTTATTTTTCCAGTTATTGATATATCTTTGGCTTGTGAAGCCGTTACATCCAACTGGATTTTAGATTCTGCTTGTCCCATTCACATTTGCAATTTGTTGCAGGTGTTGAAGGAAAGTAGAAGACTGAAGCCTGGAAAGATGCAGTTGCGATTCGGGAGTGGAGACTCTTTGGATGCAGTTGCAGTGGGAGTATGCGAGATCTCATTACCGAATGGGACACTTTTGTTAAATGAATGCCATTTTGTACCAGGATGTGTAGCTAATATTATATCACTTTTTGTATTGGATACAAAAGGCTTTTGTATTAATATTAAGAACAGTTCTTTATATTTATATGATAGAAATAATATGCAGATCCTTTGTTGTCCAAACCAGCATGGTCATTATACATTGCAAACTTCAAAAGATATTTTAAATACTGGAGTTAATAAACGTAGTTTACCTGTAATTAATAATACTGAACTTTGGCATATGCGGCTGGGTCACATATGCGTTAAACGCCTTACCCAATTGGTTAGGAATGGTTTGATACCAGATCTTACCATTGAATCCTATCCAACTTGTGAATCCTGTATTCAGGGTAAGATGACCAAAGCCCAATTTTTTGGTGTTGGGCACCGCGCCACTAACTTACTGGAACTCGTACATTCTGATGTATGTGGTCCACTAAGTCAGACTGCTCACAGTGGTTATTCGTACTTCGTTACCTTTACCGATGATCTATCACGGTACGGTTATGTCTATTTGATGCGACATAAATCGGAAACCTTTGAAAAGTTCAAAGAGTTCCGAAATGAAGTAGAAAAACAAATTGGTCAATATATTAAATGCCTTCGATATGATCGAGGCGGCGAATATATGAGTGGTGAGTTCATGGATTATATGAAGGAGAATGGGATTCTCGCTCAATATACTCCTCCAGGTACTCCACATCACAATGGAGTGTCTGAGAGGAGAAATCGGACTTTATTGGATATGGTCCGATCAATGTTGAGTTTCACAGATTTGCCCTATTATTTATGGGGCTACTCTCTTTTAAAATTTGCACATCTTTTGAACAATATTCCTTCAAAAACTGTTCCTACGACTCCGTATCAGATATGGTTCGGTAGGAGACCAAATCTTAATTATATTAAGGTTTGGGGTTGTCCTGCCTATGTCAGGGTGACTCAGCAAGATAAGCTTTCGCTTCGAGGGCAAAAGTTTAGGTTTGTCGGATATCCTTCGAATACGAGGGGATATTTGTTCTATGATACCGAGCATCGAAATGTGTTCGTAGCTCGCTTCGCAAAATTTCTAGAAGTAGAATTTTTGTCAGAAGGTGGTAATCATAGACAGGTTGAGCTTGATGAAGTCCAACCTGAAAACAACGAACCAACGGAGGAACCTGAAGTTCAAGTAGATGAAGGACCTTCAAAACACACACTCCATAGGTCGGAAAGGGTATCTAGACCTCCTGAACGCTTGTATTTGATACAAGAAAAGAGTCTGGATGTTCTCTTAGTTGAAGAGACAGATCCTTTCACCTAGAGAGAATCGATGTTGGACATCGACTCCGTGAAATGGCAATGTGCCATGAAATCCGAGATAGACTCAATGCATGAGAATCATGTTCGGGACTTGGTTCCTCTTCCCGAAGGAATTGTTCCTATTGGTTGTAAATGGGTTTACAAAAGGAAGCGCGGGCCTGACGGTAAGGTTGAGACTTACAAGGCTCGACTGGTAGCAAAAGGTTACACGCAGCGACCTGGCGTCGACTACGATGAAACTTTTTGCCGTAGCAATGCTTAAGTCTATTCGGATTTTGCTTTCTATAGCTGCGTATCATGACTACGAGATTTGGCAAATGGATGTCAAAACGGCTTTTCTAAATGGACTTCTTGATGAAGAAATCTATATGGAACAGCTGGAAGATTTTGCGTCCAGCGAAAACTCGGGCATGGTATGTAAGCTTAAGAAGTCCATTTATGGACTTAAACAAGCTTCATGAAGTTGGAATCTTCGATTCAACGAGATTATTAGATCGTCTGGTTTTCTCAAGAATTCGGAAGAATCTTGTGTGTATCAGAAGGCCAGTGGGAGCATGGTCGTATTTTTAGTCTCTATATGTTGTGACATCCTAATCATTGGGAATGATTTAGGTGTGTTACAAAGCGTAAAAGCGTACCTCTGTAAGAATTTCTCCATGAAGGACCTGGGAGAAGCTTCCTATTTTTAGGGATAAAACTCTATAGAGATAGACAAAGGAGGCTGATTGGGTTATCCAAATCAACGTACATAGATAAGATCTTGAACGGTATAATTTTGGTAACTGTAAGACAACAAACATACCGTTCAGATATGGGATTCATCTTTCTAAGAAGATGAGTCCCAAACAGAAGATGAGAAGGTTAGAATGTCTAACCAACCTTATGCTTCGTTTTGGGTAGCATAATGTATGCCATGTTATGTACGAGGCCTGATATCAGTTTCGCTGTTAGCGTAACTAGTAGATATCAGTCCAATCCAGGTAATGACCATTGGATGGCCATTAAACATATCCTCAAGTATCTTAAAGGTACTAAGGATAAGTTAATAATTTATGGAGGAAACGAACTGCAAGTTAACGGGTATACGGATTCTGATTCCAATCGAATCCCGATGATAGAAAGTCTACATTTGGATTCGTATATTGTGGATTCTGGTTTTCGCCCGAGGTCCACAATTGAGAATTTGTAGGTTGGGGGCACTAACGATCCTACAAAACAAAGGTAGAGTGAGCGTGGAGGTTACTGCCCACCGGTGTGGTGGGTGCCGTAGGCACTCCGACGCTCAAGTCAGTGATGAAGACGAGCTGTAAGTAATGGAAGAGCAAGGCTAGAGACTACCTTGATCCCCGTGGATTGCCGTGAGGGCTATGGGTCGAAGGTTCTCAAGGCTCTGGTGAGAATGATTAAGCTTTGGGTTGTCATACCTTTTTTCCATTCTCTTCTGGATCTCAGTTCCTTTTATAGGCTATTTGAGGTGAGATTCATGAATGCGTTAATTGACATACGTTTTGTGTGTTGGTAACAGTCGTGTCATGGAGTATTATGGGCAGTCATGAAGACTGAAAACGGCTGGGTTATTAGGGGTAATTATGAGTCTAAGCGTTTCATGGGCTGGCGTATGGTGTTTCTCCGAGCCTGGGCCTGCACAATATCTTTGGGTTCGGTTAGGGGGTTTCGGGGGTGCATTTAGCAGTGGGCCTGAGGCGAAAGGTCGAAATTAACCTTGGACCAAATTTGGCCCGTACAGTTTGTCCCATACTCTCTAAGTCAATGAGTCCTTGGCTTGGAGAGTATTTGACGCGCGTGTCGAGACCATAGGATGAAGGTGTACCTGAGCGTCGATGCTACCTATTGATTGAACCAAACGAATGTCAAGTTATGAACTTGACTCTACATGATCCATCGTGGATATGTCTAGTCGAATGAGCTAGATGAAGGTTAATATCATGAACTTGACTCTACAAGAGCCATTGGGGAAGTACCCAATCGACTAAACCAGATGAAGGTCAGGATATATTCCATACGACATGTGTAATATATGTCTACAACTTGACTCGACATGAGTCCATGAGGGATCTCCCCGGTCGACTGAACCAGATGAAGGTTCAGGAGTTATTTCACACGACATTGTCGTATGGACTGTAGGAAGTCAATGTCTTCATTTGACTCGACATGAGTCCATGCGGGATGTCCCCGGTCGACTGAACCAGATGAAGGTTCAGGAGTTGTTTCACACGACATTGTCGTATGGACTGTAGGAAGTCTATGTCTTCATTTGACTCGACATGAGTCTATGGGGGATGTCCCCGGTCGACCGAACCAGATGAAGGTTCAAGAGTTATTTCACATTATTTTTTCGTATGGACTGTAGGAAGTCCATGTCTTCATTTGACTCGACATGAGTCCATGGGGGATGTCCCCAGTCGACTGAACCAGATGAAGGTTCAGGAGTTGTTTCACACAAATTGTTGTATGGACTGTAGGAAGTCTATGTCTTCATTTGACTCGACATGAGTCCATGGGGGATGTCCCCGGTCGACTGAACCAGATGAAGGTTCATGAGTTATTTCACACGACATTGTCGTATGGACTGTAGGAAGTCTATGTCTTCATTTGACTCAACATGAGTCCATGAGGGATGTCCCCGGTCGACTGAACCAGATGAAGGTTCAGGAGTTATTTCACACGACATTGTCGTATGGACTGTAGGAAGTCCATGTCTTTATTTGACTCGACATGAGTCCATGAGGGATGTCCCCGGTCGACTGAACCAGATGAAGGTTCAAGAGTTATTTCACACGACATTGTCGTATGGACTGTAGGAAGTCTATGTCTTCATTTGACTCGACATGAGTCCATGAGGGATGTCCTTAGTCGACTGAACCATATGAAGGTCAGGATAATCCCCATACTATGGGTCAAAGAACCATGGGAGTCTTCAATGTCTTTTGGACCATATGAAGGTCTATTAAAGTCTTCACTCTACAGACCTGATGAAGGTCCAAGAGTCTTTCCTTATCATACTACTAGACCTGATGAAGGTCATCACACATTCTCCTGATGATGGTCCATGTGACTACGGTCGTATGGACCTGTCGAATGGACTTGATAAAAGTCCAAGAAGGTCATCACTTCTCACTCTACTAGACCTGAAGAAAGTTAATGAGGGTTCTCATTCCTCATTCTACAAGACCTGAAAAAGGTCAATGAGGGTATAATTCCTCATTCTACAAGACCTGACAAAAGTCAATGAGGGTATAATTCCTCATTCTACATGACTTGTAGTCTGAGACCATGTCATCTGAAGACCATGAGACTACGGTCGAATGAACCTGATTAAGGTCCATGAGGGTTCTCATTCCTCATTCTACAAGACCTGACAAAGGTCTATGAGGATATAATTCTTCATTCTACAAGACCTGACAAAAGTCAATGATGGTATAATTCCTCATTCTACAGGACTTGTAGTCTGAGACCATGTCGTCTGAAGACCATGAGACTACGGTCGAATGAACCTGATGAAGGTCCATGAGGGTTCTCATTCCTCATTCTACAAGACCTGACAAAGGTCTATGAGGATATAATTCCTCATTCTACAATACTTGACAAAAGTCAATGAGGGTATAATTCCTCATTCTACAGGACTTGTAGTCTAAGACCATGTCGTCTGAAGACCATGAGACTACGGTCGAATGAACTTGATGAAAGTCAATGAGGGTTCTCATTCCTTATTCTACAAGACCTGACAAAGGTCAAGGAGGGTATAATTCCTCATTCTACAATACCTGACAAAAGTCAATGAGGGTATAATTCCTCATTCTACAAGACTTGTAGTCTGAGACCATGTCGTCTGAAGACCATGAGACTACGGTCGAATGAACTTGATGAAGGTCCATGAGGGTTCTCATTCCTCATTCTACAAGATATGACAGATGCCAATGGGGGTCTTCATTCCTCATTCTACAATCCTCACTTTACAAGACCTGATAAAGGTTAGTGAGGGTTTTCATTCCTTATTCTACAAGACCATATATGTAGTGTCGAATGAGATCTTTAACGAGTGCCAAGCTTCACATGTGTAGTGTCGAATGAGATCCTTAACAAGTGCCAAGCTTCACACGTGTAGTGTCGAATGAGATCATTGACCAGTGCCAAGCTTCACACGTGTAGTGTCGAATGAGATTCTTAACAAGTACAAGCTTCACACGTGTAGTGTCGAATGAGATCCTTGCCAAGTGCTAAGCTTCACACGTGTAGTGTCGAATGAGATCCTTGCCAAGTGCCAAGCTTTACACGTGTAGTGTCGAATGAGATCGAATGAGATCCTTGCCAAGTGCCAAGCTTCACACGTGTAGTGTCGAATGAGATCTTTAACAAGTTCCAAGCTTCACATGTGTAGTGTCGAATGAGATCCTTAACAAGTGCCAAGCTTCACACATGTAGTGTCGAATGAGATCCTTAACCAGTGCCAAGCTTCATATGTGTAGTGTCGAATGAGATTCTTAACAAGTGCCAAGCTTCACACATGTAGTGTCGAATGAGATCCTTGCCAAGTGCCAAGCTTCACACGTGTAGTGTCGAATGGGACATCTTCCTCATGCTGAGTCTCCATACATGTAGTGTCGAGTGGGATATCCTTGCCAAGTCTGGTAATGTCGACTGGGATATTATCACCCCATACATGTAGTGTCGAGTGGGATATCTTAATACCAATTCTCCATACATGTAGTGTCGAGTGGGATACTCAACAAGTGCCAAGCCACATATTGTATTGTCGACTGAGACACCAATAACAATTACCAAGCTATATGTTGTAATGTCGATTGGGACATCCATAATAATTACCAAACTATATGTTGTAATGTCGACTGGGACACCCATAACAAGTCCCAAACTATAAATTGTAATGTCAACTATAAAAAGTGCAAGCCATACCTGGTAATGTCGACTGGGATGTCTACGCCAAGTCTTCATTAGAGTATAGTCCATTTTGACATCCTCCTCACGCCAAGTCTCCAAACATGTATTGTCGACTAGGATATCCACGCAAAGTCTTCATTCGGGTATTGTCGACTGAGACATCTTCCTCATGCCAAGTATATCTCTTCATCATATGGGGTGAATGGTAGGAAAAATGGTTCCACTGAAGGGACGCGCCTTGTTCCTGATGAGGGTCCATGAGACTATGGTCGAATGGAGTCTAGAGTCGATGGCAATCCATTCATGTAATGTGAAGAATATAATTATCTTCTCATGTCGCCAGAAAGAGACGACTATCTAACCATGTAGTATGGAGTTGAAGGCAATCCATGCATGTCATATGGAGGAGATGAAAATCCTTTCAGTCGTCTGAATGTGGTGAGTCCTTCAATGTCGTATGATAACAATTCTTCTATGTAGCCAGATGGCCATCCACCTTATCGTATGGAGAATATGATAATCTTTCCATGTAGTTGGAGTGGATGACATTACTAGAGAATACTTCTTAGTCGGTGGGTATGCTGGAAGAATATGAGGGTATTCTCATGTCGAATGGAAGAAGTATATCGATTGGGTCTGATGATTTTTTATGTGGTCGATTGGAGCAAATGGGTTTCTCCCTAAGTTGTAGTTTTGTGAAGGTCATTTTCTTTTAAAGTTACCAATGAATACTTGTTTGGGAAGCTATGATGTCCCCAAAGCAACAATAGGTGGCTTCTGGCCCTTTTTTTTGTCTAATTACATCAGGTGATATCTTATTGAGAAGTATTACTAGCACATCATTTATTATGTCGCTTGGGAGGATTCAAACTTCTTTCATTGTCATGGTTGGTGGAGCTTCTTCTCTTATTGTTCCTCTTATCTTCCTCCCACCTAATCTCAATGTGGGCTCGAGTCATGGCTTGATCCATAGTGTAGCATCGAAATTTAGTGAGCTTTTTGTAGAGTTTACTTTCTGAAAGTAATCCATTTCTAAATGCTTCCACTGCAGTAGGCTGATAGAGATCTGGGATTGTTATACTCTCTTTATTGAAGCGAGCCACGTAGCTTCGCAAGGACTCCCCTCTCTGTTGTTGGATGGCATTAAGGTCATTGGTGGTCTTCTCAAGCTTGCAAGAACTTGCGAAATGCTCCACAAATTTGTCTGCTAGCTGTTGGTAAGACTCGATGGATCTGTATGGGAGATTGATAAACCAGGTGAGGGCAGGACCAGCTAATGTTTCTCCAAATCCTCTGCACATACCAGCTTCCCATTGATGAGGAGCCAGACCCGTTGATAACATCTTGTATTTGTAATGGACAACATGGTCGTCTGGGTCAGTTGATCCATCATACATCTTCATATCTGGAGGACTGAACTTCCTTGGTAGCTCAATGGAAGTGATGGTCTCCAAAAATGTGTATCTGAGATTGTGCCAGCTCGGTTTTTCTCACTGGTAGTCTGACACTAGGTAGGCTGGAGAGAATTGCATCTTTGAACTCTTTCATTTCCTTACGCATGGTGGAGGCAACTTGTCGTGCTTGGTCGGTTGGGGAGATATGTCGACTTCTTTCTTGATTTGGTAGATGGTTGTCCAATGGCGGATTCTCGCTTGCCACATTGTTGAATGCCCCCAGGAGATTGGTGGGGATTGTAGGATTGATGGGATGGTCTGGAGAATCAGGTTGTTGGGAGGTTGAAGAGATTTGCTCCAGTTTCTTCTGGAGGGTTATATTGGAGCTTCGCATGGCTTGACTCTCTTCTTCTAAGGCGCGTAATCGTTCTTGGAGTATGATCAGATGCGTAGTCATAGGATCTGGTGTCTCCTCACTGCTAGAAGCCATGGTTGGCTGTGTTTTAGGAACCGTAGACTGAGAGATCTTTGTCTGCTATGAATCGCTAAGGCCCCACGGTGGGCGCCAAATTGTGGATGCTGGTTTTCGCCCGAGGTCCACAATCGAGAATTTGTAGGTTGGGGGCACTAACGATCCTGCAAAACAAAGGTAGAGTGAGCGTGGAGGTTACTGCCCACCGGTGGTGGGTGCCGTAGGCACTCCGACGCTCAAGTTCAGTGATGAAGACGAGCTGTAAGTAATGGAAGAGCAAGGCTAGAGACTACCTTGATCCCCGTGGATTGCCGTGAGGGCTATGGGTCGAAGGTTCTCAGGGATCTGGTGAGAATGATTAAGTTTTGGGTTGTCATACCTTTTTTTCCATTCTCTTCTGGATCTCGGTTCCTTTTATAGGCTATTTGAGGTGAGATTCATGAATGCGTTAATTGACATACGTTTTGTGTGTTGGTAACAGTCGTGTCATGAAGGAGTATTATGGGCAGTCATGAAGACTGAAAACGGCTGGGTTATGAGGGGTATTTATGAGTCTAAGCGTTTCGTGGGCTGGCGTATGGTGTTTCTCCGAGCCTGGGCCTGCACAATATCTTTGGGTTCGGTTAGGGGGTTTCGGGGGTGCATTTAGCAGTGGGCCTAAGGCAAAAGGTCGAAATTAACCTTGGACCAAATTTGGCCCGTACATATTTCCTTAACGGATGTGCAATTTGTTGGAAGAGTTCAAAACAGGGATCACAACAGATTCCACCACTGAGGAGGAATATATTGCAGCTTCTGAAGCTGCAAAAGAGGCTGTGTGGATAAAGAACTTTATTATAGAATTGGGAGTTGTCCCAAGTATCAAGAATGTGATTCCGTTATACTGTGATAATACTGGAGGCATTGCGCAAGCAAAGGAACCGAGGGCGCATCAGAAGTCGAAGCATGTGGAACGCAAGTACCACATCATTCGAGAGATTGTGTCGCGAGGGGATATTGTCGTGTGCAAGGTACCGAGTGAAGATAAGTGTAGCAGACCCGCTGACGAAGGCCATACCTCCGAAGTTGTTTGATAACACGTGGAGTCGATGGGTATTAGATACAATTGTTATTGGCACTAGAGCAAATGGGAGTTTTTGTTGGGGTGATGCTCAGAGCGCCAATTCCTGGTTGTATTTCTTTATGAATACTTCTGTAAAAAATTATTATTATGAATAATATATGCAGTTTCTATAATATAATGTATCTTTAAATATGGTAAAGATGTAATGACCTTAGAATGACTAGTCATGGTACAGTTGCAAAAGCGTCAAACTGACATTGAGTTGTATCATGACGTTGTCATTCTCAAACAGTTCCTGGTCAAGGTTTACACTACTTGGTCAGTAAAGTAAACCCGTTGAGACCGGTACATGTCGTATACTGGAATATATGATTTCAATGGTTTCTCGATGAACCATAAGTCTTGGAGACTAGTATAAACGTGTAAGTGTTTATAGCGGATAAACACTGAACGACTCACCGAAGATTCTTAATGGATGGTACACCAACGTCAATAAGAATCTTCTCGGGTTGAATAGCACTTGTGATTCTTAGACTTGAGATGCCATTGTGGGCACATGAGACATCTTCTACACTTAGATGGCAGTCACGTCACCGATCTATTTAGATCAGACCTCCGCCTGTTTGTTGGGTGTAGATAGATCCTCAGGGCGTCCTATGTGTGTCAAGATAGGATCCGTCAGTTCTGTGTATCAGAGCATAGGTAGTCCACATGATTAGCAATCAGATAAAACCATGGGCTCGTGGTACAGTTTAGAAACTAGTTCTAAACATTCTTTTTGAGATTTCTAATAGAATAGTCGACTGGATAATCCCCATACAGATTTGACGTTTACATCTATATCTCTGGGAAATATCCAGATACCTGTGACGGAGGAATTATACATTTGCCATGACCTCGACCTGTATGATTCAGCGAGTTTATCCGTGATCGTCATAATTTACAGGTGGATAAATTATGGACACGAAATTGGATTTCGTGACGGATATGCCTGAATCTAGAGAGTCTCAATAATAAAATATACTCGTAGAGCACTAGAGCAACATTTATAATAATATTGATTATTTATAAAGTCGTTTAAAGGTTAAACGCAAAATACATGTTAAGGATCCGATAGTCATTTCCTTAATTATTGTGTATTTACATTTAATACTTGATTAATTTAAATACACATTAATTAATTGTCAAATTGAGATATTTGACTAATATCCTAAATGAATATATGTATTTGATATTTAATGTAAATATATACATATATTTAATATATTTGTATTTAATTAATTAATTATTTATTTAATTGTTAAATGATTAAATTAATTAAATATAAATATCTTAACATTTGGATATTTGAATTAAATGGCTAAGTTGCCTTTGTTGACTTAATTAAAATATCTATAAAGTGTTTATTAGATATTTAACAAGTTGATCAAATTGAAACCAAATGAAATGAAATTACATTTCCTAATATATGCTTGTGTATTTTCGGCCAAGGGTTTTTCTCAACAAGTATATATTGTTTTCTTTTTCATTTGGTAAATAACCTAATATACTTTAACCAAAACTCCATTAAAAGAAACAAGAGAAGCTTGAGAGGAAGAAAGGAAAAGTAAAGAAAAGCTTGGATTTTAGTAAGTTTCTTAACTTGCTATTAGAGAGGAAATTGTTCCTTATGTTCTAGGCTACATCTTGTGATGTTCTTATGCTATTCTTTTCTTTATTCTTTGTGTTTTTGGTGAATGGAAATTTGATGAAAGTGTTGAGCATGTATGATGATGGAAGCTTGTGACTAGTGTAGTTATAAGTATTCTTTTATGGTTTTGGAAACTTTGTTGCTAATCTAGAGTTGTTGACCCACTCTTAATGAACTAGATTTGATCTATAGTTATTTCATTGTGTTGAGACTTTAATTGGATGGAAGAATGATGATTAAAGTAATTGATTTAACCAATTTGGTCTAATTTGTCCAATTTGAAGAAATTGAAAAATTTGGGTTTAAGACCTTATCCAAATTTGAGTCTTTTCATTTATGTTGTGTATTTTGATGTTTATATGATGCATATAAAGTTTCATGTTGATTGGATTACATCTTGATGTGTTTTGAAGCATTGAATTGAAAAATGCACAAACCCCCCCCCCCCCCCCCCAAATGGTGCATTCGGCCATGATGAGAAAAATTGTGTTTTGTGTTGCCTTTGGTGTTTTGACATTTGGGACATGTTAAGTTCATTTTAGAAATGATTTAGAATCATCCAAATTGATTTGAACAATTTCGGACTAAAATGAACAAAATGCCAAGTGTAAGGGCAATTTGGTAAATTCACATATATTTGATTTATTGAATTTTATTTTATAATTTGATTATTGGATAATTAAATAAATATGTTTATTTAATGAATCCGAGAAAAAATTTTGAAATCGGAAAATTTGATTTTCCACCGTTTCCGCTGCGTTACCGGATTTAGCCCCTAAAAACCCCTACAGAAATGACCGTCTCTCACGGAGAGATTTCCATTGTGCCTCCCTATTCACCAACCCCAACCAAAACACCTTGTGTTTTACAATAAGCCAAATATGATTTTCAGGTCTCCATATGCCTCTTCAAGTTGGTTGTTGACCGATCTTTCGAACGACAAGCATAAGTCTTCTGACAATATGTACAGACAGCCCTATCCGGATTATCTTCACACATGCGGAAAATTTCCCACACTTCAGATCTTCTATTTCTTATTTTAGTTGCTACTGATGTGATTGATGGCGATGAATCATGTTTTTTTGACAATGGTGGTCTCTCGGAGTTTGATCGATATTTTCTTTTCTATTTCCTTGTTTATGTTAATTGTACATCAATAGAATCTGATTCTGACCCACTACTGTTGGGTGAGCTTTCAAACCCACTCATCTATAATAAAAATAAAATAGGCATCTGATAATTAACAGAAATAAGGAATGACTGTAGTCACCAATGGAAAATATGAGCTAATTTCGACGTGAACAGTGACTAGATAGAGAGTTTGTATGGACTATAGGAAGCTGAATAAAGCCACACAGAATGATCATTTCCCACCACCATTCATTGACCAGATGGTAGATATACTGGCGGAACATGATTACTACTTCTTTCTGAACGGCTATTCGGGGTACAATCAGATTGCCATCTCCCCAGAAGATCAGGAGAGAAATACTTTCACATGCCTGTATGGTACCTTTGCATCCCCCCGAATGCCATTTAGGCTCTGTAATGCCCCTGCCACTTTTCAACGATGTATGATGGCCATCTTTTCAAACATGCTAGAACAAAGCATGGAAGTCTTCATGGATGAATTTCTGCTATTTGAGGACTGTTCGATCAATGTTTGCAAAATTTGGGAAAGGTATTGCAAAGATGTGAATACACTAATCTGGTACTGAATTGGGATAAATGTCATTTCATGCTGCAGGAAGGAATTATATTGGGACATCGGATCTCACATAAGGGAATTGAGGTAGATAATGTAAATATTGAGACGATAGAGAAACTGCCTCCACCATCATCCGTCATAGGGATTCAAAGTTTTCTTGGGCATGTAGGATTTTACAGAAGATTCATCCAAGATTTCTCCAAAATTACCAAACCATTATGCAACCTATTGGAGATAGATGTGTCATTCCATTTCACCAAAGAATGTCACCATGCCTATGAGATCTTGAAACATAAGCTGGTCTCTGCTCATATCATAGTATCACCAAATTGGTCACTTTCCTTTAAAGTAATGTGCGATGCGAGTGATTTTGCAGTGGGTGCAGTTTTGGGACAGCGTAAGGCGAAATTTTTTCATACCATTTATTAAGCCAGTAAGACCTTGAACAAGGCATAACTCAACTACACAACAATTGAAAAATAGTTGCTGGCAGTAGTGTTTGCTTTCGACAAATTATGTTCTTATTTGTTAGGTCCCAGGTGGTGGTCTACACAGATCATTCAGCCATCAAATACCTGATAGCAAAGAAATATGTCAAGTCTATATTGATCTGTTGGGTGCTTTTAATGTAAGAATTTGATGTGGAGATCCAAGATAGGAAGATGACAGAAAATCAAGTGGCAGATCACTTGTCGAGGCTAGAAAATGGAGGTACAACTAGTAATGAGCTGATAGTAAATGAAATATTTCCAGATGAACAATAATTCGCCATCAGAAATCAGGAAGTTTCGTGGTATGCTGACTATGTGAACTACATATTATCAGGAAAATGGCCACTAGAATGGACACATCAGCAAATGAAGAAATTTTTCAGTGAAGTCAAGCGCTACATCTAGGATGAACCATACCTATTCAAGCAATGTGCTGATCAGTTATTGCGGTATTGTGTACCATATGAGGAGGTCAATAGAGTCCTCTTACACTGTCATTCCTCTGCATATGGCAGACACTTCAGCAGAGACAAGACCACAGCTAAAGTGATGCAATCAGGTTTGTTCTGGCCCACATTTTTTAAAGATGCTCATATATTTGTTCTTCAATGTGATAGATGTCAGAGGATGAGTAATATCTCAAGAAGGAATGAAAGACCTCTCCAAAGCATCCTCGAAGTTGAAATAGTTGATGTATGGGGGATCGACTTCATGGGACCATTTGTTCCATCACAAGGAAACATGTACATCATAGTTGCAGTAGACTACGTATCCAAGTGGGTGGAAGCAACAATACTACCATCAAATGACTCCAAAGTGGTATTATAATTCCTCAAGAGAAATATTTTCACTCACTTTGGAACACCTCGAGCAATCATCAGCGATGGTGGCATACCTTTTCTGCAACAATACTTTGATGCACTCATAGCCAATACAGAGTTATCCCCAGTCAAGTGGTCAGGTCGAAGTCTCTAATAGAGAAATCAACATAATCCTAGAGCAAACTATTGGTTCAATAAGGAATGACTGGTCTACAAAATTGGATGATTCATTGTGGGCCTACCGGACAGCTTATATGACCCCCATTGGAATGTCCTCATATCGACTAGTGTTCGGAAAGGCATGTCATTTGCCTGTGGAGCTCGAGCATAAAACATACTGGGCATTGACAAAAGTTGAATTTTGATCTTCAAGCAGCAAGGGAGAAACGACTCATCCAACTAAATGAATTAGATGAATTTCATATCCATGTGTTATGAAAATGCCAAAATATACAAGGAAAAGACCATGAAGTGGCATGATCAGAAAATAGTGCACAGACAACGGGAAACAGGGTGCAGGTGTTATTATACAACTCAAGGTTAAAACTTTCCCTGGCAAGCTGAAATCACGTCATTTGTGATCACCCAAGTGTCACCATATGGAGTAGTTGAGCTACGTGACCCCAACTCCAACAACACATTCAAGGTCAAGAGCCAATGTGTCAAGCATTTTGGGAGAACCCGTCAAACGTCAAAAAGAAAGTCTCACACTGGCCGATCCAGCCTAGCATTTTGGGCAATCATGTCTGGCTGAAGACGTTAAACTTAACACTAGTAGGGAGGCAACCCAAGCAATGCGTGTTTATTAAAATAATGTGTGTTTAATTTTATGCTTTATTTTTGTAGGAAAAGTCACAGACACGAGCCATCAAGATATGGAAGAAACTCTCGCAAAACTCCATAAATATTTTCCTTCTCTCCCCCAAAATTCTCTGATGAAAGTTTACAAAGCACGCATCGAAAGAATGAGGCTTCTTATGATCCATGGTATTCCTAGTGATATTCATTGTGTAATTGAAGTACGAGTTCCCTTAGCAGGTGAATCATCTAACTCTTTCATTTCATACATGCCCGGTTTAGGAAAAAGCACATATGCTAAGAAACGAAGAGCTAAATGATTAGGTGTTAGTTATAAATGTGCACGTTAGGCATGCAACACTCGTTGTCGTTCTTATTTCGGAATGGTGTCTAAAAATCGCGAAGATAAAATCAAATTCATTAGAGATGGTATGAGTAAGGAGCCATTAGATGACATATCATTGACTCTTGAGATGCATCCTAGTGGATATGTTCATCAAGCGATTCACAATTTACATACACAATTCCAAAAAGAAAGACATCAATATAGTCTAGGAAATCTGACTTTAAAAGACTCTGTTTGCTAATTTATAAGAAAATTGAATGGAAAGCCTATCCCCGACCCATAGAGGGTGTTTAAGCCATTACTAGACGTAAAACTAGAGGAAGATGTGAGCCACAATCACAACTGCCTGTACATATTATTGTTTTGATTTCCTTGCCTTTTGTTTTGATTTCTTATATTTTTCATCGATAATATCAAAAAAAATTTACTTTCATGATCTATTTACTGTTCATCTAATAATTGTCATTGACACAAACTAGTGCATTTATTACTCACCCTAACTGTAAAAATAGCTTTCAATAATTTAATTGACAAAAAACTCTTAGTTTTGAACCAAAAATCGACCTATTCTTTCCAAGTTGAACTGATCTAATAACGATCGTGGCAAAAAGTGCAGAGTAACTCTGGATCTTAATCTGTAGTTTTCTTTTGAGTCGTAGGATTCAAATTGTCAATTCCACACTAACCAGGTGATGTCTTCTAAACTATTCTC